>CAUYRH010138643.1:0-15684 GCA_963574655.1 Perodicticus potto | reverse complement strand
CTGTGGTATCATAGCTCACAGCAAACTCTTGGGCTCAAGCAAGTCTCTTGCCCCAGCTTCCTGAGTCACTGGAACCACAGGCCCCCACCACAATGCCTGGCGAATTTTCAGAGATGAGGTATCAATTTGGCTCAGGCTGGTCTCAGATCCATGAGCTCAGGTAATCCACCCACTTTAGCCTCCCAAGTGCTGGGATTATAGGCATGCGCCTCTGCGCCTGGCCTTAATGAGAATTTTAATTTTTTTAATTTTTGTTTTTGATGAACCAGCTAAGAGGATTGTCATTCTGTCAGATTGTTCACATTGGTCTTGGTATGTAAATGAAAGAAGTTAACCCCAAAGAGAAAATTGTTGGGAGGCTCTAATCCAGAAAGGAAAAAATTTTGAGTTCATATTTTTGAAGACACCTGACTACCTTTGGAGAATGTCATCCTCTCATAACTGGAAACTCTACAAGGCCGAGGATCAAACATGCATGATTAGATGAGCTCACAACTCCTCTCCCGTTAATGTCTTTTTTACCCTGTTTTGGATCATGTGTGCTTTGCAGACTTTCCCATCCAATGGCTTGCACGCTCAGCCTCCTGAGTTTGTGTATTCATTTATTATTTACTAGGTGTGGGGCTTTGCTGTGTTCCTGAAGCTGGACTCAGAGCCCTGGACTCAAGGGACCTGCCCCTCCCCTCTCAGTCTCACACGCAGCTGGGACTGCTTGTTTACCACCACATCCCGTCTGAGTGGGTGTTTTTAATTTGTTTTTTTATTATTAGCAAACTAGGCAAGAGGATTATTTCCTCTCAGATTATTCATGATCTCAGTAGATAAATGAAAGTTAACACTGACAGGAGAGTGTTTCATTTCTTTTTGACTTATAAATTCCTTCCAGTAGCTGTGCTTCTTTTGTCCAAACATGTACCATTTTAAAGTGAGACTGAACACTGGCAACCGATTGAGAGATGAAAGTGAGCCCCTGTGTCCACAGGTATTCAACGTGCTTACATTTGCAGTTTGGGGCAAAAGCCTGAATGTCAAAATTTCTATATGGAAGCAATAGGAAGAATCTGTTTCATCCTGTTTCCATTTGTATTAGTTTGTTAGCATAGCCAAAATACACATACTGGTGGCCTAAACAACAAAAATTTATTTTTTCATGGTTCTGGAGGCTAGAAGTACAATGTCAAAGAACCAGCCGAGCTGGTTTCCTCAGGCCTCTCCCCTGACTGGTAGATGTCTACATCTTTCTTGGTCCTTTTTCCTTGTGTGCACACCCCCGGTGTCTCCATATGTGTTCTAATCCACTTGTCTTCCAAGAATACCACTCATTTTGAATTAGGACTCATGGCCTCATTTTAACTAAAGTACCTCTTTCTGAGGTCCTGTCTCTGAATATAGTCACTCTGCAATAATAGGGGGATAGGTCTTTGACATAACGAACTCTGTGGGCACAAAATTCATCCCTTAACATCACTCAAAACTATAATGAAGCAAATTTAAAAGTCCAACAGTGGGCAAGAAAATTTTGTAGAATGAGAATAGACGGCCAAATCCCAGAATAGTATTTTTTCTATCCACATTCCAAAACCTCTGAAGTTCTACAAGTAGGGGAATGTTGGCGTTCAGTTTCATGTGATAGCATGCACTATTTATCCTCTGCCTATCCAGACATAAAAAAGCACTCAAAATTTAATGCTAAGGCCAGCCTACTTGAAATTTAAATTCCTTTGACTAATGAAGATGAAGCAATGAGGAGTGATAACAGACATCCAGTTAGACAAAACAAAATTTAATTTCACGATGCATTTATAGTTTAGACCTTTTTCTATTTGTCAGTTTTTCCATTGTGTAGATCTAGCCCATCAGAGACAAATCTCATAGCTATTTTTATAGTAAGCACCCAACAGGTGGCCAATGTTTGAAAAAAGTATTTGTTCCAGGGGTCAGAGAAGCCTGATTTATATTTTGGCTGTCCCACTTACTTTATTTTAGGCATGAGTTTGCTCATCTATGAAACCCTCCTAGGATTTTGTGGAGGATTAATTGACATGACACAGATGTAAATCCTAACACACGTATTAGGATCCTCCACAGATTTTCAGGCAGTTAAAATGCAAAGATACTGTTACTCAGCCACTCACATTTAATTCAGTTTCTGCTGTATGTGTTTTTGTATTTGTTCCTTTGTCAACCTTATGATCATATAAAATATCCTTATGTTTTGGTAGCAGATATTGTAGGGTTCAGTGTACTGGTGTCCTTCAAAGTGTTATTTTTTATGTTTATCATAATTTCAGTGCAAACACTGAAGGATTAGCATCCTTGCATTTTAATCACTTATTTTCATTCCTGAAATAATTGGGGTTTTTTTTGGTTTTTTTGGTAGTGAGGGGGTATAGCAACACCACTCAAGGCTCTCAGACCCAATTCAACTAATATTATGGTGGAGGGTTATATTGTGTATTGTTTTTGACAGTTGTTCTTGACAATGACTGCCCTCAGAGAGTTAGGCATACTTGACTGGAGAAAAGACAAGAGGAAGCTACGTCCTGTCCAAGAGGAACAGTGAATTGACCTGTTGATCTCATAATAATGGGATCATCAAAGGGGAGGAACTAACAGACACAAGATTTGAAGTGGTCTCAGAAACCCTAGAGCAAGAGGATGCTTTTACATGTCATATTTTAGTTACATAGATAAACCCATCACCAAATTATGCATATTGAGAAAACATAGAAATAAATCTGACCATGTAATACAGCTGGCCAGACTCTGAGGTTGCCAACTAAACCAAGGCCTCAGAAATAAGAGAAAAGTATTCAGCATTCAACTGCCAGCTAGTGTTTTCTGGCCCTTTTTTCTCTCTTCCTACTTACTGCTTTTTAAAGGCGTCATGGGAGTTGAGTTAGCAAGGATGCTTATTCTGAGTAAAGCAGTGCTGCTCCTTTGGCGAAGGAGGTGGGTGTCAAACCACAGCTTGCAGATCCAATCAGAGTACAGCCGGGAAAAGAGTCTTCCTTCATGATAATATACCTAGTGAGAAATCTATTCATTTGGGCAAAGTGATGTGCAGCAAAAAAGGGACAGAGCTGTAGGGTAGGAAAAATAACCCCGTGCTTTATCTACGCAGCAGTCTCTTCTTTTTCACACTAAGTGCTAATAGCAGCAATCTATTCTCAATGCCACTCTCATGCCTAAGCCAAGACCCAATTGCTCCCAAGTGCACCTGCTGTATTGCAAGCTATCAAGGGGGTACAAGAGTAATTCTACCAGTAAAAGTCTATTCAGGTTTTCTTTTGAAACAGCTGTCTATATTCGACAATAACTGTATTTCCTACATTAAATTATGTGCACCATTATATTTTACATGCTGTGTATATGTATATACATATGAATATATGACACTTGATTTTCAGACACATTTCTAATTTATGTACAATTGTTCATTTAAAGTAAATATTTTGCCTACATCTCAGTTGCTAGCATGACAGAAATTTGATTAATTAAAACAATGCTTTTTCAAAAAATGTTGATTTAACAGATGGCAATATAATGAATAATCTGTCAAAAGATAGTAATTGTATTAGATTGATTCTAAACTGCCAAATCTATAACTTTCATATTCAGGAGGTGGGTTACATATCAAAGTGTGTTTATGAATGTATTAAAAACATTTTCATTTTTTATAGTATCTGAAATACTAAATTCATAAACTATGGTGAAATGTTAGTTTTCTGTGTCTATTTTCCATTGATGTTTCACATTAACAAACAGTCTCTTTAGTTTTAAATTCCAAGATCTAATTATTCTATGGTAAGAGTTACTCAATAATACTTGTTACATATAAACTTTCTATATGTTGGTTACTACTTAAACTATTAGTATGCAAAGTTTTAACTTACAATAAATATGATTGTCTTTGAAAGGACTGTTGAAAATTGCCCTTACATTAAGTTATTAATTATAGTATCAATAGAAAATGAAATCTAAAGGCAAGCTGACTTTATTAAGATTTTATCAATACTATATAATGACATTACATCTCTGGGAATAGCAGTCGTGCTATGGTTCCCCCTTTATGAGTTTAAGACTAAAGTTTATGTTAGTTGAATGTTCAAAATTAAAGCATGAATAAGGCATGCGATACAGTATACCAAATTATAAAACATGACTCTGTGTTGTAGATGTTAAAATTATTTTATGTTTACCAAGGACTCTAGGATAGCTTTAGAAAATAGATTCTTTTAAAAATATCAAATCTACTTGTATCACTTGCTTGGTTTTAGAAAGGTTCAGGCAATTCTTAAGCTTTGGTGTCCTTGTTGGTGAAATAGAGGTATTAGTGTATATCTCATAAGTTATGTGGGAATCAGTTGACATGACATATATGTAATTGACACATATTGTGCGCTTCATAGGAATAAAGACTATTAAAATGGGAAGATGGATGGCCATTTCCTTTTATCTAATTTATCGTCCACTTATCCAGTTTTCCCTGGATCTTTCTATTTTTATGACATGAAGAAAAATAGAATGCCATTGAATGAGATAGTACCTGTTGATGGAAAAAAATAGGAACAGATATGGTACAACCTAGAGAAAAAGGAATTTGCAGAGAAACGAGGAGAATTATACTGGATGACAGCTGAAAATAATTTCTACACAAGATCAGTCACTCCAATTCCAGAATATTTATGATATTTAGAAAAGCAGACTTTGTGGCAGAAGGAGGATAAGTGGCAGATTTTGACTGTGAACTTAAAATTGTCCTAAGAAGGGTCACAAAAAGGAAAGGACTCCTATTGAAAGAAACTACGCGAGGTGGTGTCCTTGCACTCTGAGAGCTGGATACTGTCTGGGGCTGGTCCATTTACAAACCTTGAAATTGCCTGTAGAGACAATACGGGGCATATTTTTAAGTATTTATGTGTAAACATTGTGATTATACTTCGTTAGACTTGAAGTTCTTTTAGGCAAAGTTGTAATGTGTGTAGATTTACTTTTAAAATAAGAATTTCTTAATCTAGTATAAATAAATTTTACTATCGGGCCCCGTGTCAGTTGCTCATTTTCTCTCTTGTGCTTTCTGGTTTTCTACCTTTATTATAAAGTTGATTCTGAAAAAGTTGATCGTATTTAAATATCAAACAAATCATGCTATTTTTATGGATTCACAGCAAATATTGGAACACTAATATTTCAATAACACATATTATTGATACAAAATACTTATTATTCTGGATGAATTAGAGTAAATTAGAAATTTGAATTTTAAATGTATAGAAGAAAAACAGGTGATTATTTTTTTCCACTGAGAAAAGACATATCCTGTAGTTAGAAAACAAACTGAATCCTTTGCCCAGGGCGTGCTCTGTATCCCCTCACATTAGGTGAGAGCTCAATCCCAGTGGGAACTATACCTAAGACATGCAAATGATGTAACATAATCATTAATACTCTCATGTCCATCTGAAATTAAAAATGAAAACTAAAATGACAGTTGTTGATAAACATGCTTGAAATATAAGCAAGAGTACCACTTGGTATTTTGTGTGTGTGACTATAAAATAAATCCATGGAAATGCTATTAAATAGTTAAGCCTGACTGTGCAAAAATTCAGTGAGAACGACCCATTGATACTGCCTCCATTTACTATACTACCTTTGATTGTACAGATAAAAATCAAACATTTTCACGACTGTATACTGTACTCCTAATCTGAGATTATCCAAAATCCAAATTGTCCTCATGGATATGTTTCTAAATGGGAAAATGTCCTGTTATAAGAATTATCTAGATTTATAATGTAAAATGGTAAAGCATTTCATAGCTCACAAAGGAGTTTTATATCCACATTTTCATTTACTCTCAGAAAGCTGTGTTCTAGAATTGTACTATTGTATCTATGTGTTCCCTTTGAGGATCCATCTCACTGAAGGAATCCAAAGAGCAAAAACAGAGATAATTAAAAGAATGAAAAGAGGAAAGTGTGAGGAAAGATTAAAGGGAAGTAGCATCATTTAGTTTGGAAAGAGGTAAAAATGGTCTTCAGTTAGAGGAGAGCTTTAATATTGAAGACCAGGAGAAGTTGGTCTCTATTGGTACAAAGCATGGATTAAGATATAATCAACTAACACTTGAAAAAATAAATGGAGTGATAGACAGATAGATACAACATGCTGAGGTAGACAACCCTGAGTCATTTTAAAGGACTTCAATCTGCTCCTACCTTTTTACTGTCCGGTAGCCACTGGGAGGTCCATAGTGGCTTTGCTTTTTGTTTTATTTCTATCAATATGTATGAAGGCATGTATATGAAAAAGTTTTTAAACTGTTAAGGAGTTTTGGGACTACTCCTTGAAACTTACAAACAGAATTTTAGATAAAATTTCAACAAACATTTTTGTGCACTTATTTTAGCATTTTAAATGAACTTTTCAATTGAATTCTTGAAATACTTTCATATTATGCTATAGATAATGGAAAACCTGGAGTAAAATAACATATACCATGTGTCCCAAACTGGGTATTGACGCTGCCCACGAGCACCTTAGGGTCTTTTAATTTTTTAAGAAAAATATGGGTACTCAGCATCTGTCAGACTCCACACAAAGTACCATCATACCTCCAAGGAGATCACAGATGTCATATTGGAATACAACAATTAATTCTGATGAAGTCACATGTTTGCGAAGCTAAGTTTTCAGTGGTTTCTATGATTAAAAGCAGGTGCCATGAGAAAATCCTTGTGGAATAAGATGTCAGGGTGGTGGTATTATTTAAGACGTTGCCCAGCAACCAACAGGCACATGTATACTATTAGTAATGATGATTAGATAAGAACAAAATAGAACATACTTTTTCTTTTAATTTATGTACATTTCTTAATAGGGCTACTCAGGTATTAGACTGTAAGTATTTGTTGTTTATTCTTAATATTTATTAAACTAAACCATTATATTTTTTAAAAGTTATTAATGAGGTACTATGAAAAAATTATAAGACAAATAGGTCATCATGAAACCAGAGAATTGAGAATCTACATTATTTAGTATTTTGATTTTCATTTAAAGCAACAATGTGCATGGTAAACCCTTCATAATATACCTACATTGATAAAAGTACGGGTTAACACAAACCATGGTAAATTTGTGGCAGAAAATTAGATTTAGGGACATAATTGTTAATTTAAACAGCTCCCATTGTCAGATGGTGCTTTTTCCAGACAATTCTGTGGGGCTTTGGAGATGTTCTTTATTAATTATCACGAATATCTTACAAAATGTAGATTCCTTAATCACTTTCTTAAAGCCAAAAATTTTAGAAGTGAAAAAGATTACTTTAGTGTTAGCCTGTGTCCATGGCTCTGGTCTTTTTGGTGTTAGAAAGAAGCATTATTGGTACCTTATTAAAATCTTAAACATTTTGAAATATATAAATATGCCTTGAATTATATTGAGAAACTTTCTATAATAATGGTTCTCTCAAATTAGAATTGGTATGTCCCTTGAGGAAAAACTGGAATCACTAATTATAGATTTAATAAAATGTTGCTAATTGGCAGTCACATTTAATACTGAATTAAAACTTCCAGCAGTGAGAAAATATGAATGAATGTATTAATAATTCTACAGTTATTCAGTTTTCTCTTTCGTTACATATTTCCAGTATACTGGATTGTCTGAAAATGATGGGTGAGTAAAACGTAGCCTTCAACTCTCAAGGTTAGTTCATATGTTTTGACTTCAGTAATGCATTATACATTCATTGAGTTTTATTTAATTGGTTGACCTCTCGAATTGAGCTCCTAAACATTGGTGTATCAAAGTACAGAGATGTATTCCTATTTCCTTTTCTTTTGAGAATTCCACACCCAAATGGTGCTCGCAGAAATACTAAGCATTTATTCTGCCTCCATGTCAAATTACTTGTCATTACATTTAAGTCAGAGGTGAAGAATTTGAAGCAGAAACTAATTAGTATATGTCCTGGCTTATCACCATTTTGCAAATTGAACATTTACATTTTTTAATAATAGTGCATAAGATCATATTACATCATTGTCAGTTTGAATTAGTATTGCCATATATGCTGTCCGTAACTCTTGATGGGGGAACTGAGGGACTAATTACCTGACATGCAGCTGACCAGTAAAGATGCCAGGAGGCTGATCAGACTTTGTATTTCTAAAAGTGGTTTTGCATTTCTGGGTATTGTAACTGCAGCAGGATTAAATTATGGCTCAGAATTTTAACATTACAACCTAGTAGGGATACCACAGTAGGTAAATTTTGAAGAGAACTATTTTTAGCTATACATGGAATATTAAAAATATTAAAATTGTAGTTAACTATTGTTACAATTTCCTTTTTCGTGAAAAGTACTAAATAATTTACATAATGAGTTAAAGTCTGTTAAATTGGTTTTATTTGTTGTGCAAACACTAGGAAATGCATATCTATCATAAAACATCCTTTGAATACTTGTGAATTTCACAGACATTGCCTGTGTGTTGACAAATTTAGATTAATAGATATTTAGGTATCATGAAATTATCTCTGGTACCAATACTTTATCTTAAAAAGGGAATCAAACACAGTCACTATAATGTGATTGTAATTCTAGCACTCTGGAAAGCCGAGGAGGGCAGATCACTTGAGCTTACCAGTTCAAGACCAACCTGAGGAAGAATGAGACCCTGTTGCTGAAAAATAAAAAGAATGAATAGCCAAATGTTGTGGTGGTCACCTGTAGTCCCAGCTCCTTGGGAGGTTGAGGCAAGAGAATCAACTTGAGCCCAAGAGTTTGAGGTTGCTGTGAGCTATCATGCCAGAGCACTTGACCAAGGGCAACAAACTAAGACTGTGTCTCAAAAGAAAAAAAAAAAGTGAATCATTATAATGGGTAGTAATAGTCTCTTATGAATTTTACTAGGGTGTTAAAAGTTTCCTTAGTTGAGGCAAAGATTAGCTCATAAAATGATGTAAGATGAGTGATATCCCAAACTACAATTCTCCAAGGCTGTTTACAAGGTTGTATCACTGAGTTATCTCTATTTAAAAGTGAGACTATTTGGAGACCCATGATTCTTTGTCAAATATTTGTGTATATTTCAATAAATCTACTTTACGAAATTCACTAAAGCAGTAAAATCCTCTTCTTCTATACTTTTGACCTCAAATTTTTTCCTGTCCAATATGTTCTTGAATGTTAAATATTCAGAATTGGATGTGTGTACACAAGGTCACAGGCACAGACATATGCTTATGTACTTTGATATTTACTGTCCAATACAGCACTGTGCACCCAGGAATATACAGTATTACTTACTGATAAATGTATATGTGTTTTTTCTAGTAATATCTGGCTGACCAGTAATATAATATATTGTCAGAAGCTGATTTCTGCTCGCTGTAAATAATTTTCTTTGAAGTTTTGGAAATTTATATTTGATAAAATCTGAATTTTTTTGTCAGAAATTAATTCTGTTTCTTTCCAACATTGTGCTTGTACAATCAAAATGAATAATGGTTATTGACCATTAAATGTTAAAAGTGACAGCAGTGGGCTCTTGGCTATCATTCCACATTGATAGCTGATCTCTAATTGCTATTAATGCATTTTGTAATCCTTGGTACACACTTTACTATCACTTAGTTTCTAAATACAGTCACCCCAATTGAGTTAATTTAGGTAAAATGGTAAATTCAGTAACTTGCAGAAGTGAACTTAAGGGAAGAAATGAACACTTCACCAAGCAATTAGCCTTGAATTCTACTGATCCTATCTCAGTGACCTTCTTTGCTTTTTTTTCTTTTGGGGCCAGGCTTATTCTAAGTGTATCTGACTTTCCCCGTGTAGTGGAATATACTCTTAGTTTGCTTCCAAGTGTTACATTTGTCATCCTCATGGCTAGATAGGGATGACTTTGACTCCAGACTCATAGATTCAAAAACCCCAGAGTAAGAGGCCTTCTTGTTCCATCTTGGGTCAAATTGCTCAGCCTTAAAACTATCAGCTTACTCTAGAGTCCTGAGTATCGTAATGAGATCAGTTTAGTGAAGGAAGTTTGGGTTTTGTAAGAGTATATCTTTCTCCTAAGTAGCCAAGTCATTTAGGCGTTGAAGGGTCAGAACTTCTGTAAGAGTGGAAACTCAGCAAGGTTAGTTATGGAGTTGAGTGTTCTTGCTTTTCCTCTTTCTGAATCCCTGCCCCTTGCCAATCCTCACTTGCTTTGCTTCCTTATTTTGTTTAGATTTCAGCTCAAATATCATCTTCACTTGCCTTATCATTTAATATTTTACACTCTTTGTAGCACTGAATCCCTTTCCACTGATTTATTGTTTCTTTATAGAACTTCCTGGCATTTTGTTAATATTTCCTTATTTTTTTCTTGACATAGACTCTCCTTCATCTCCAGGAGAATAGGAATTTTATTTTGTTCAGTACATCTGTAACGTTACTTAACATATTATAGATATTCCAGAAATATTTCTTGAATGAATGAGACACAATTTCCATAGGTAGCTCTTTCAATTTAGCCTAACCTGGGTTTCTCTCTGCTATGTAGAAGTATCCTGGGAGAAGTATCTCTGATGTGTGGCAAAAGGTGTCTAACCAATAAAAAGACTTTCAAATTAATACCTAGCGTTGAACAAAGAGTATGCAGTGACTTATTATAGAACATTTCTCAGTATCATGTTATCCTCATTCAGTGAGCTGATCATGTCTTAAATAAGAGATCTATGGCTTCTTGGATTCTACAAAATTCTTTAGTATCTTATGTAAATACAGTGAATTTGGCCTTAAAGAAGCCACACTGTATGGGCAACATATCCATTTAGACTAAAAAGTATAAATGGCCAAGCCAGCAATTTAGTATGAGTTCCCTGGATGTCCCTAATAAACATTTGATGGTACTCGGGGTCTCCATAGCTAGCTAATCTGCCCAGCTAATCCGGTCGCATCTTTTATCTTTTTCAATAATCGGATCCTTTGCTGATAGAATTAATCATAGTAAACTCATCTTTTTTTATATCTTTTTCCCAATTCAAAGCTGACTTCATTATGGTGAAATGTTCCTTAAAAATAAAGAAAATTTTCTGTAATGTCTTCAGAACCTTTGTTACTCTCTTAAAAAATTTTTTTTTATTATTCCAGACTGTTTCTTTTAGAGTAATTGATTTATGTAGGAAGGAGTTAAAGAAAATAAATACTACCGTGTCAACTGGCATTTTGCCACTAAATATAAATTTTATCACAGTTTCTACGTGCTTTGTCCTTATCATTTTTATATGTGTATTATGCCTTTTTGAAGATATATGGCCTAGGAAATTTAATTTTTTTTCTTGAGAGTTAATTCTATTGACAGAAACCCATTGAGACTTTTCCCTGGGTTCTGCTCTCTAACATACATTTTAGCTTTAGAATTTTAGGACATAGAGATTTTCATCTCCATTTTATCATAGTAATTTAAAATGACAGAGCAAGGTTCAACCTAAGAAAAAAACATGTGAGTTAGAGATTTATTTCTGTAGTTTATTCAGGTCTTTCCTGGAATACTTTTTCCTTAATATAAGGGATTTTTAAGGCAATTAGAAAACTAGGATTTTGTAATAGAGCTACTAATAAAACCATGTTAATTGTTCATAACATAGGACCTATTTTGTTAAAGTTAGAGAAGTTTTATAGGTCTTTTAGCATTACAGAAACTATTTGAATATTTTGGGTTTTGAATTCTCCTTTGAATAATTTGTACCAGGTTTATGAAAAGTTTGATGGAATCCATTTCTGACTTTTGAAAGAAATATCAAAACGAACATTTTCTTAGGTGAAATGCAATGGGATCAAGTAGGAGGAAATAGATCACCAGACCGAAAAAGGGGGTGGTCCTGGTTGCAGTGTAAACTGTCTAACTTCTTGTGAAAAGGAGTCAAAAATTCAGAAGCCTGTGAGAATATGTATAAACTTATGGAGTCATTCCTTTGTTTGCTCTTGATACGTTGGGTTCACTTTAAATTCAATCCAAGATGTTAACTTTGAAATATGGGATAGGTCTGTATACAGCATTCTATTTTCACTTCTTGGCTAGAGTTCGAGCCAATTACATAAATCGTCTTCACTTTAATACACAGAAACCCGTTTCTGCCATTTAATATGGAGGGTGGTACAGCACACACAGCTGAGTTTGACTGTGCCTTTGATTCCTTATAACAACACCTGCGCGCAGTTCCTTCTTTTATGCATGCTTTTAGAATTGCATCATATACTCTCAAAATTCCACTTTAGTAATTTAGTGATAATTGTATTCATACAAGTCATAAGTTGATTTTATAATTGAAGTGGAATGTGTTTGAAACTCATCTGATGTCTTTCTAAAACTCGGTTTAAACTGATGCTGGTCTGGTCTCAAATAATAAAATATTACAAATTCTCTAATTGCATGATATAAAATACAGGCATATTTGTTCTAGGAATAATGTGAAAATTAGTATCTCCCTTGCTTTTATAAAAGCAGCATGACTAGCCTTTAAATAAACATTCAGAGTGGCTGGGTTGATTCTAAACTCTTTTTAATGCCAATCTGTTCTCCACATTCATTTTAGCATATGTTACTTTTAGTATATGACTGGGAGTGGCTGGAAATGTTTTTATCTTGTACTGTCTAGCAACTTTGAGCTAATATTTTAATTGCAGTAATAAAGTGAGATAACCTATCTCTACCTCAAAAATTCTCCCTTACACTAAATTTTAGCAATCATTGAGCCTAGAGAAGCAACAGAAAAATGTTATTCATACAAAATGCCAAACTTCTCCTTAGCAAAATATTCATAGGCCCTTTGGAGAAATTTCAAATATTAAACTGTAAAGGGACAAAAAAGGAGTGTGTATCTTGCTTACGCTGTTACAAATACAATTCTTTCTAAAATTATGATTAAAAATGGAATTTAATTGCCAGTGACATAATAGCCATATGAAGTATGATCTTGTTTTCTCTGAAAGTAAAGGAAAATTGAAATGATTTGATTGTTACTTTTTTATTATGTAATAATTACCTTTAAAAAATAGTTTTTCAAGGTCAGTGCAATAGAGTAGAGTGAGCAATATTAACATTCTTAATGGGCAGTTTCTGTTTTTCTTTTTCTTAAGCACCACTTGAAAGTAACAGTTTGATAATGACAGCTATTCTTTCCAAAACAAAGGATTAAAACTTGCATGCTGAAGGATATGGTGCTGTTTATATTTATTTATAGCATGCAGTGGAAGTTTTATTTATTTGGACTTTTAAGGCAAGAGGGGATAATATGCTAAAGTATTTATTTTTTGTTTACATATTCTGGTATCATGACAGTCAATATGCTATATTAAACCTAGGCAAAGTATTATAGGTGTTTTGAGAATTAAAAAAATTGATATGTGTAAGATGATGTCCATACTAAAAAAAAATTAATAATATATACTTAAAATAGCTTCTATAACAGAATTCCTACCAAAAAATAGCCGTTAGAATCTAAGCTCACAGGATATCACAGAATCTTGAATTTGAGAGAAAACTCCGAGGTTGTCCATCTAAACTTCACACTAAAAGCAGATTTCAACTCAACATATTAGTCATTATTCTAAACCAAACCTCACCCAGGGCCTTCTTAAATAAAAGGTATGCTTCTGGATTCAGGGAAAACAAAGATAACAATCTCTACCATGCAAAAGTGTATTAGTTAGAGAGATCTATAATGGAGAAAAAATTTTAATAACTTACCACAATAAAAGCTTGTTTATTTTTGTTGGTTTTTAAAGGTAAATACAGGGGTAGTAGTACTCTGTTCTTCGGAGTTATTCTGGGATCCAGCCTTCTTGTCCTATCCAACTCTACCCTATCTAATTTAGAGGCCCTGTCCATTCAACTAGGGAAAAGTCAAAGAGAGCGCAGGATTACACTGGGAGATTTTTTATGGGTCAGGCCTGTAAAGCAAGCATCAGCTCTGCCCACATTTGGCCCAGATGTACTCATATGATCATGCCAACTAACAAAAAAGGAAAGCAGAAAGGCCAGGCATGGTAGGTCACACCTATAATCCCAGTACTCTGGGACGATGAGGCAGGAGAATTGCTTGAGCTCAAGAGTTCCAGACCATTCTGAGCAAGAGTGAGACCCTGTCTCTACTAAAAATGGAAACATTAGCTGGGGAGTGCACACTGCTAGTCACATCTGTTCTGGAGGTTGAGGCAGGAGGATCCCTTGAGCTCAGGAGTATGAGGTTGCAATGAGCTATTATGCAGCGATGCCATTGCCCTGTACCTGGGGTGACAGAGGAAGACTATCTCAAAACAAAACACAAACAACAACAATAAACCCCCCAAATGTAGGCAGGCTTGGTGATCAGAAGGAAGGAAAAGTGAGTTTGATCAGTGTGTCTGACAATGTCTTTGCAGATTACTCATATCTCTGAAGGATTATCCCCATAGCCCCTTTTGACCACTTAAATGTCAGCACTTTAGTAAGAGCCACGTATACGTGAATGTGAAATTATCTGAGAACTTCATGACTGTTCTACTAAATGAACACCTTCATCCATCATATTAAAATAAGGTCATTTTCAGTGGTAGCAATAAATAGAAAGTATATTTTTAAGTGTCCTTGTACGTTGGGTTATTAGAATGTGGGTGCTGAATATTACTAACACAATATACCTGGCACTTCGAATTCTCCTAAGCAGCAGGTATCATGTGGTTCTCATCTTACAGATGACTGTGCTATGCTTGTCTCAGCCTGCGGTTCACCCTGGGAGACAAATACACGCTCACACATGCTGTAGACTGGACTTCACATCTGAAAGGAAGCATTACTACGTTTAGAAAAAAAAAAAAGACACAAAATACGAGCATTATGGTGTAGGCCAGGAAAGTTAAATAGCCAAGGTTAATATTAAGACAGTTAAGATAATATTTCAGAAAAGATTTGCTTTATTCACTTGCCATAGGATTGATAGTTGAACATCCTAAACATTTTGAAAGTTAAAACAAGCCATTAAAATATACAACATGAGCTTCACATAATACTCACTGCCGCTGCCTGTACCTGATGAGAAAGTGAAACCACTTTCCTGTTGGGATATAATCAGCTCACAATTTCAGTGATGCCCGCTTAGTAGATACATGTATTGTTTTTATTGCTATCATTATCCTTTTACAATGAGAAGTTACTAGTAATAATAGAATTTTCCCATCTCCTCGGTCTTTCACAGTATCCCTTCTTTTTACAGGTTGAACCCCAAACTCCAGTTTAACTGTTCAGATTTTTTTTTCAATCTGGCCACACTGGATTATCAATATTGTTTTTCTATCTTCTAAATAAACTCGTTACTCTATACAAAGTGTTCTCTCCAAAGAGTGGAGTTATATATGTCTCTCTTATGTTAGTAGAGTCTGCTTTAAAGAAAAAATAATTATATGGTAACACTACAGCTTATGAAACACTATAGCTCCAGGAATTCTGAGGTTTGTATGGGGTTTGGTTTTAGGGCCAGCCAATTTCTTTTTTTTTTTTCTTTAAATATATGTATTTTATTATTCTTCATTACATTATTTCCCCCCCCCCCACCCCTCCGTGGTAAGACAGAATTGATTTACAGAAAAGAATACAGAAAACACCAAAGCTCCTGGTAGAGGGAGAGATTTCAAGTGGGGAG
>CAUYRH010138639.1:0-11840 GCA_963574655.1 Perodicticus potto | reverse complement strand
AGTAAACTCAGTTTGACTTGGTTTGCTAAATTTGCTATAATTTTAAAATGGCACCAATAAAAAAAAAAAAAAAAAAAAAAAAAAAAAGATGGAACAGACTGAGTGTGTATAAAGCATAAAGACTTGTCCTGAAAGGCAACATACAAAGGAATGAGTTTTGAAAACATGACAGTCCTTGAGGAGCGTAGAAGAATCCAAACAGCAACCCTGTTGTACTGGATGATATTTGCTTCCTCTGCCTGGGGCTGAATGATTTTCCTGCTGATGTGTTCAGTGAAAACGACAACAATAATCCTTCCAGGATTTTTTCATTTATAATACAGACTGTTTGCTTACCAGTTATTTCCTATCTAAATTGCTCTTATATGAGAAATGCATGTCATAGCAATCATTTCCCTTTAAACATGGGTTCAATTGAATACTCTGTCTTCCTTTTCAGAAAAATATTTTGTACTAACCTTGGTCGCTTAATGAGGCAAGGTTCTGTTTCTTTTCTTTCTGGTTGTAAACTTTTGTAATTTCTTTTTTTTTTTTTAACTTCAGGGGGAATCAATGACCATCAGTTGTGAAAGCTGGTTTCTCCTTCAGATTTTGAAAAGTTCAAACATTTTCTGAACTGAGACAGAGCAGGATAGGCTTTTGCTTCTTTCTGGTCAAGTTTCTTTAATCCCTCAGATGCCCATTGTCATCCAGAGATTTTTAGAAGGGGTTCTAAGGTAGAGCTCTCTCTCTGCCTCACCCCAATCATTTCCTATCTATTCATCATGTTTCGTTTTCTTCAGAATACTTTGTTTTATCTGTTTTACCTTGGTTATTTATTTGTTTCCTTTCTATCCTGCCCCACTGAATGTGAGTTCCTTTAATATAGGAATTTTTGCTTTTTTTATCTTTTTGTCTCTAGGGCCTCAAACAGTGTCTGAGTCAGCAGGTGCTCTTTAAGTACTCCTTGACTGACTGATGGGATAAAATTGACACACAAGTCATATGGTAGTTCCATGTACAGCAAAGCTAGATATTAATCTTTCATTCAATTGCTTTAACACTCAGAAACTATATATTCCTTAGTTTGAGAGATTCTTAAAACTTAAGGACTTGCTTTTAATCAACTGCATAAACTAACCAAGAAAAAACAAATTGACTAACATATAATGGGTATTAATCAGATGCTTATTGAATGAGAGAATGCATGAGTAACAACCTACTAGGCCTCTTTCAAACATTCATTGATTTGCTGATTAATCCATTCAACAAATACTTGAGTACTTGCTCTGTGCCAGCAACTGCCTAGATACAAGTATTTCATCGATTCATAAAATAAATTTATCTGCTCTCATGTATCTTACAAGTAGCTTTTAGGAAAAAACAGCAGCTAAAAGATTTCTTAATAATATCATAATTGTCCTATAAATTAATGATAAAATGGTAACAGTTAATGTATGTTTTAACCTTTGCTGGAAGTTAGATAAATGTATTTAAAATTTGGTCAGAGGTCCATAAACTCAAGGCCAAAAACTTTGGCAGCCTGCTGAGCAGTCAGGGGTAAATGTTTTCAGAAGTGAAACATTACTAGCAAGTCACAGCGTTGTTTTTCAAACTGTGGATCATGACCCATTTAGTGAGTTATAGATCCATTTTATTTGAATTTGATCAGTCTATCTTAAATGAAATAATAGAAAATACTAGAATTAAACAGAATAGAATAATTCACTTGACAAACTCACTTTCTAAGGATTAGAATCATTTTATGAATCCTGTATTTAAATGAGTGTATGTGTATGTGTGTGATTCATTAGGCTATAAATTATATTTCTTGTAGGTTGAAGTAAAGAAAGAAAATGATCAAAAATCCATTAAGTGAAAAATCGATTCCAGACCCTGGGATGAAGATTGAGCAGCAAAGCAAGGCTCGGGCTCAGGAAGGGATTACTGACCTTGGGGGTGAGCCTTGCTTGAGTAAATCTGTCACCCACTGTACACACATATGGAATCAAAATATAGGAAAGTGAGACATAGGTGAGGAAGCAGCAACCTGTCTGTGGATAAGGGAAACAAGGATGCCTATGTGGGTGATGCGTGTGGACAAGTGGACAACAGCTGATAGATTGGGTGATGGGGGTGTGCAGAAGTCAGTTGGAGTTGCTGGTTTCCAAAGGAGAAAATGGGACTGTAATTACTTTTCTAAGTTAAGGTCTATGAGGATATTCAGATCTTGCTCCTGACAAGGTGAATCTCATTTTGCATTACATACAAACAAGGGATGCATGACAGAGCAATCTGGCACAGGTACAGTATTAGAAAAAGAGCAAAGCAGAGGTCCAACGTATTTGTTGTGAAATGGGGGGATGACAAAGTGCTGAGGTTATGAGAATAGCCCCTATTGCTAATGAACTGGCTCAGAATCTGGTTGGAGTTAGAGCACATCTGAGCTTTCTGCATTTGTAGAAATGGAGTCTCTGTGTATTTCACTTAGAAATGCATGATAAGCCTGAGAATATGTGAATAAATTGGGAACCGGCAATTCATAAACTGCTACCAGAGCTTATTTGCTAACTTTGAAAATGGAGACAAGAAGAACAACTTACCTACTTCCAGGACTACTGAAAGCGTGGAATGAGATCGGATATGTATAAAGCACTGGTTGTCTTAAAAGTGGTTATTATTATTATTATAATAATAATTATTATTATTATTTCTTTTTCCAAATGGTGGGTGGATGAGCTAACATGCCCCAGAGACTGGGTAAGTAGCAGTAGGAATGGGAAAGCTGTCACCTGAAGCAAGATGATGGCAACACTGGTAATAGAAAAAGCATTCAGTATTGAAGTCTATTAGAAGGGATGATAACAATAAGAACAGCAAAGAAAGAGAGAGCTTAGTTGAAGGGGATCTTTTTCTTTCATAATTGCTTCAAAGTCCTCAAAAAAATATGCATAAGTGATCAGTGGGAATATTTTTGTTAATTTGAGAATAAATTACAATTCATTTGCTTTCTGTCCATTTAAAAATATCAACTCAGTCTCTTGGCTCTGCTAAACTTGGTTACTTTTACAATTATCTTAGAATGTTTAATATTGTGTCATTATCTTCACTTAGTGAAAAACAACGTTTTTTTCCCGAGGTTACATGACTTTCTTGTTTCTTTTTTATCTAGGAATAAGGAGAGAAGATTGGGAATTGGCTTAGTCTGAGCTGCTATCACAGAACATCATAGACAAAGTGGTTTATAATCAATATTAATCTGTTTCTCACAGTTCAGAAAGCTAGAAATCTGAGACCATGGTCTGGCTCTGGTGAGCACCCTCCTCCAGGTGCACACAGCTGGCTTATTGCATGCTGAAACGGCAGAAAAACGTCTAAAGAACTCCCCGAGGTCTCTTCTGGAAGGGCACGAATCCAGTTCCTGGGGGCTCCTCTGTTATGATCTAATCACCTCACTTCGTAACACCATCACTTTAGGGATTCCCAATTCCTAACATAAGAATTTTAGGAGAGACACATTCAGTCCATAAGAGCAATGGTATAGTAGCAATAATAGTGTTTATTTTGAATTATCTTTACTATATGCAGAAAGAATACTTAGCCTTATTGAAGATACAGTGACTTTTCCTAAGAACTTACGAAGTGCTTTCTCTTAAAACTGGCCTTAACAAATTTGCAAAGGTCCAGATGACGAGCCACTCGTAACTTGTTCTTTGGCTGCCTGTAATGCATCAGTGCATTGTAGCAAAATACAAAACTGAGAATTTGTCCTTACCTTTGTTTCTGCTCTAAGCTATTTTAGAATGGACATACCATTTAGATGTATTTTTAATTATATATCCTGCCTAAAGGTTAAGCTGTAGTTAAATTACATAGATGTGGCAAAATAGTTCTACTAAATTTTTACATGTGTAGTGTTTTCTAAAGAAATCGAAATAAAAAATTGTTTTTGTATATTTATGCTTAATAAATGAAGCTGTGGCCTCCATGGATTCCATAGATGTTATTAAAATAGTTCTAAACTATAAGTTGGACTGAAAATTCAGTCTCTGTTTAGCAAGTAAAATGTGGTGAGTATGACTTTCATCCATGCAAAAAAGAGTCCCTCTGACCTTTTCAAGGTGCTACTTCCTCCAAATTTAGTTCGTGTGCTGCCAAAGCTAGCAAAATTCTACATCCATTTACACAAATTTCACTATAGTTGGAATAAATTACATTAAATCATCCATTACTTTTATCTGAAGAATAATAGAACAATGATAAACATAATGGCAAGAACAATAAAATCTCAAATTTCACCTTTTAAATCTCAAGTTAGTACAAAACAGTTTAAATGTTACTTTTGTGGGCTGCTAACCATAACCTTCTGAAGTTGGTTTTCTTAGATCTTAAAACTTCTTTTGCTGTGTTTTATGTTTATGTCCAAGAGTCATTTCTTTGGAAAACTTCCAGTCCTATTTAAAGTATATTAAGAACCGCAAATAAAAGTTTATAGATTGATCATATTAGCAATATGTTTCAATTCAATAAAAATCTTGCAAGATTTAAATCCAAGTGAAGCATCAACATTTCCGTTGGGAGAGCAGATTATATTAGTGAAGCACATTTATTGAGGTCCTCGTGGGACGCATTTATTCCTTTCATTTACAAATTATCACTCAGAAGAGCAGTTCTCTTATAATATCCCATTGATGCAAAAAAGAATTTATTTTTGAAGAGTCACAAAACCTTCTTAAAGCTGCATCATGTCTTTGAACTCCTGATAGATCTTGATAAAATTTTCTCTCCGGGATGACGCATTTAAAATCTATAATGGCAGCACATTTATGTGGGTCTCTTAAACTGTCATCATCTGCTAAACTCTAAGTTTAGGTTCCAGCAGTGATTCTATTAAAAGTTATTTTCCCCCTGAGGATTTTCAATTCTTATAAAATAAAAAAAATCACCCTGTGATTTTGCACACAGGACAACAACTTGAGGAAAACTTAATTTAAACCATTTTCCATGTGGTTCTGTGCAAAATGTTAGTTTTTTAATATCTTTTAGAATGTTTTTCAAAAAGCAACTCATTTAATTTTGATTATTTTCTATAATAATCAAAATTAGACATATGGCCCAACATATAGTATAATTGTTTCTTACAGAATATAATCCAGTAAATGTCTTACAGCTCTTTAAATTATCTATATATTCTATAGGTAATAAAAACAAATTAATGATTATTTTGACATTTGGACGTTTCAAGGTTTAAAATGTCCTACTTTAAAATACAATATGCATTTGTATTTTAAAATTGTACAACATTTATCTCTTATTAAACAAGATATATGTCTGTATTAAAATAATGAAAACCAAAGATGAATGGCTAATAATTTTCTTACGTTACAAATATGCCTGGCAGAAAAATGTGTTGAGATATTAAGCTAATTTGTATTCCTAGATCCCCAGGTACCTCTTGATCTTTTTTAAAATATTTCATTTCAAAGCCAAGGCTAAAATGTTAGATTCAACTAATATCATTCATTTTATAAGCAATTTATTTATATAAGTAGATGAAGAGTCTAAACTGAACTCAAAGTGCTCTGGATTGAGAAAATGCTTGAATCAAATGCTAAGAAAAGATTTTGTTCCTATTTGATTCCCAGGATGATTAGTATTAGAATTAAAATGGGCAATTTAGAGAGAAAAATCCTGTTGGAGTCTTTCAGCCCTCACGTGTACAAGATCCCTTCAGCAGTGTGTTAGAAAATGAACAGAAATGTCTGTGGGAGGTGTCTGTACAGATGTGTCTGGAGGCAGCCTGCAGAGTTTCCTCTGGCTCCAGAGGAAGAGAAGCATTACCAGGGTGCCAGAAGTCAATGACCTTGACATGTTTTCTGCAATCTGAATAAGGAGGAAACAGCTGTGAAATGCACAACCCTCTAGAAGACCGGTTGCAGAAGTAGGCTTCTCTGCGTAAGCCAGTGAGATTATGTAATAGGATAATGGCACCAAAAACACGATAGTCTCTAATTCCTCAGGCCATTGAATATTTTACTTAATCTGAAGAAACTGAAATAAGTAGGGAGAAAAAGGAATAGAAAGAAATTGAACTGACTGACGATATTGACTGGGTGCTTAACAGAAGTTCATAACACAAAGCAATTCGCATTATTGAAGGGTGACAACAAATTTTTGTACAATTACAGAACAACATATTTATTGGGTTGTATATGTATGTATACTCTAGTTAACTCCACCCACATTTAACTGTCTGTTACATACAAAAATTTGTGTCATTTTATGATAACCACATATTGGTATGCATCGTGCCATAATTATACTACAGTATGATGATGTGACTCAGTTGGATAGAAGTAGGGAAAAAGTTCTAGCTAAACAAAAAACGAGGCTGTGCTACAATCCAAAAAACAACAGCCTGGGATCCTTGTTTTCTCTTTATCCCACTGGTTGAGAATGTCCTGTATAATGTGCTTTCGTTTCCTGAGCTCTGACAAAGAGAAAAGTAGGCCCCGACAGCTAGGAGATGGTCTGACACTATCACTTACGCACTGGTGTTGCTAGGAGCTGGCTTGACGCTCAAAGTCAGGCCAAGGGGTTCTGTTCTAGTGTTCTAACATAAACAACTTCTCAGGACATTAGTAAGAGGCCATTATGATCATGTAAGATCCAGACAAAACAAGACCACTCCACAGCCATATAGGAGCATAGAACAAGCAGAGAACTTTATCCCAAACCGAAAAATGACCAAATAGTCCCTCTCTGCTATCTGATCTGTGTAGCTGAGGCTCCTTTACCAATTGCAACTTTAGCTTCATTTTTGTTCTTCACACCTTTTAGATAAGAATTATTAAAATGTCAAATATCAAAATTACTGAATTTAGTGGCATTATTAATTCCAGAATAGGTCTCATTTTTTAAAACCTTCTTAAAAACAGCTAATACAAGCAAAAATCCTGCAAGGAGAACATTTTACACCTTCTTACTAAAATGTTCTCTGAGTCTTCCATAGTGAGCAGTCATTCACGTTGCAAACATTTTTTAATATGCCCAATTTTGAGAGATCACCAGTGTGTTCCTGGGTATTCTTGACTGAAGGGTATTCACAAGTCCATAAGGGAAGCAAAATTCTTTGGTTACCATATCTCTAGTATTTTTGCAATTCCTTGGGATATGGTAGACAGTGCACAAATACTTGTTAGAATTAATAAAAAGATGTATTACTACTTTTATCTGTCTACTTCAAAAATATATAATTGATTTATATCAAAACTTCTTCTAGAGGTGATTAACTATAATTTTTGAGTTTCAAGTTAACGTTCACGTTTTAAAATATCTTTTCCAATACCACAGATTCTGAAAGATCTGCAAATCTGTAATATCCGAGCATTTCAAAAAATTATAGAACTCTTTCAAGTGCCGGCTACTCTACAGAAAAGAGTAAAGATTTTATTAACTAATACTTTAGATTTCTCCAAGCGTAGGATAAGGATAATTACCATTTATTTCACAGAGAATGTACTTCTGGGATTAGATTCCAATGGTTCCCATGAATCCTGACTATGATTAAGAATAAAAACAAACAAATTTACAAGAAAACAGCTTACAATTTCCAAAGGGTATTTCTCTTTAATAGAGAAACAGAGGCAAAATTAAAAAGGTACAAATGATATAAGGATTAGCTTTTTAGCAAAATATGCTGTGTATACATGTATAATTTAGTACAATAAGATGATCTATTGGCTGCTAATATAATCTTCCTGATATTGTGAATCAATTTGTGGTTATATTTTATTTTCTTGGAACAGTTTTCTTCTGGCAATACTTCTTCCAGTATTACTTGTGTACCTTCCACTTAAGTTTTTAATATAGGAATTTCAATCTTATTCTGCTTTTATTATCACATTTTATCATACAATAAAACTAATAAAGCTTATCATATACTGAATATGAAAGGGAAAAGCTAATGATCTTGCTTTTATGTATTTGGCCATTTCATGTTAACTGTAGTTATTGGAATTTTATGTGGAAGTATGTGAAGACAGAATATTAAATCAGTTGTGGAAACATTTATGCATCAAAGTAGCTTAAAAAGAGTAATAGCTTTGAATATTTTCCTATTTTTGGAGGTCAAAATGATATATAGATCAGTATTGCAAACTTATTAGTGAGTTGGTACCTGTTTTTATTAATATCAGGTATCACATTGGTAAGTCTCAAAATATATGCTGATATTATGAGTACTTTTCCATATTTAAAAAATATCCTATGAAAATATTTATGGTTTTCTCTTACTTTTTTTCAAGTACATGGTTGCTTTTTAATATCTTTTAATAATTGCTCCAAATTTCTAATTATTGGCCAGAGCTTGTTTTGTAATATGTAACCTATCACATAGGTTGCCAATTGAAAGTAGCTGCTTCAATTATCTAATGAATTAATACAGCTTCATTTAAATCATACTAGAAGTAATATGTTATCAAACTAAGTTCTTGAATAACTTGATGAATAAGAAAGATTATGTAGAGTGTTAATCTATCTAGACTTCTGCTAATGTTCCATAATAAAAAATGAGCAAAATATTGGTCACCATGCTTAACATTTATTTCAGTTAGCATCAGAAGTAGGAACATGTTCACCAGCACGAAGTCCTGGACTAGAGCCAGCCCAACAGCGGTGAAGTTATTCTTTGCCATAGTGCAACTCCACTGGACTGAGCAAGAATAAAAAACGGATGACAGCAGGACACCTGGCCAGCTGTTGTATGGTGAGCTGAAGTGGGGAGATCTCAAATAGGGAAGGCTAAAGGAACATGCTGCAGTGCCGTGAAGAACAATTTCAAGTAATGAAGCATGGCTGCCGAAGACTGGGAAACAATATCTGGGGATAGGCCAACCCAGAGTGGAGCAATTGGAGCAGCAAAGGTGTGCAGCCAGGTGAAGAAACAGCATTTCAAATTGCAGTGACTTTGTGAAGAGCAGTCGCTCTCCAAATCAAAGATCACCATCCACCTGTATTGTTTGAGTACACATGGCTGATTTCTTGCCATACTTCTTAGTAGTATGAACAATTTTTAAATATGTTTTTATGAAATAAATTTCACTCAATGCTGTTTCTCCAGTAATGCGTGCTTAGTTTTTAAAAATTCTTGCATAATAACTAGTACCATCTACAGAATAAAAATACAGCATCTTCAAATACGTTTTTTAGAGGTAGGTGTGTTCATACAAAAATAATTGTGTTAGGGAACATTTACATATTGGGAGGTGTTTGGCTTAGTATCATTCCTAGAAGATCAATTCATCCATCACTGGCTGAATATAGTGAATAGATAAAAGCAGTCAGTCTCAGGAGTCCATCTAATCAAAAACTGAAATCTTTGCATTGAAAATTAACACAGTTTTACTTATGGGTGTGTTACAAACATCTCATACCTCCAATTACTATTGTGTGTTTAAAGTTGCACCCATAGGGCTATTGAAAGTACAATCTAGGGAAAATATTCAGAAATGTGATAAACTACATAGTTATTATCAGGTCACTTAGATATTTTTTATGAGTGGTCTATATAAAATCAATGAAAATTCATTAGTTCTCATACATAAATAATATTGGTGCTTGAAAAAAATGTATAGGATCCATGCGAAATAGGGTGTTGGTTCCAGTTAACATCACATACATTTCGGATGTGAAGAGAATTTACCAATAAAGAACAATTGATTTCTGAAGGCAAACTGAAAACAAAAGTAGAGAAAATCTCCTTCTGAATCATATACGAAACTGACTGGTGATTGAACTCTATGTGGTCCTTGTAGTTTTCATCTTTATATATTTAGTGCCCAGCATAGGGCCTGAGAAAATGACTTAATAACTAGGTACTGGGCACCTACATCAAACTCTGGGCC
Organism: Perodicticus potto; assembly: GCA_963574655.1. NCBI lineage: Eukaryota > Metazoa > Chordata > Mammalia > Primates > Lorisidae > Perodicticus > Perodicticus potto. The sequence continues at coordinate 1,956 of CAUYRH010138639.1, read as the reverse complement.
CTTAATTTAGTCAATAATACTTCTTTAATTTTGATAAATCTTTAGAGATTCTGTCTTGTTTTCAAATATCAAAAGATGCTTATATTTGTAGCACAGCACTATTTAAAATAATCGAAAAATTCCTACTTTTTGCTTTAGTTTGGACGGGATAGAACCACGGTATTTACTTACCCAATTTTCTCTCAGCATGGTTTTTCATATACTTGAAAGACTCATCTTTGATTTGATTCAATTATTCTTACTTTTATTGTGCATTTGAATTTTAAAATGTCTAATCAATTTTTCTCATTTTTTATCATTTAGAAATTACATAATATATAATTTATAATTTTTCACATTGATATAATAAGTCTATGATCACTTACCAGCTATTTTCCTATATAAATGTCATAAAAAATTAAAAATTGATTCTAGTACATGATTCAAAGAGTGATCTCTCTCTGCTGGTAAAGCAATTTTTCAAAAAAGATGTATTTTGAGTTGTACCTTATGCTGTGTAACATTTTACCAGATATTTAGGAATATGAGAAATTGGACAATGAAGATTAAGTAATTTACTTCTAATTTTACTTTGGTTTGTCTTGTGTGCTATAATTTGCCTTGTTAAATTGTGTTCTTGTGGCAAACCAAGATTTTCAGTCTTTTACTACCTGATTCACATCAGGGGCATCTGATTCCCTTGGGTAGAAAAAAGATCAAGTTTAAGGACTGTCATCGAAAGGCCAGTTATCTGGAGACTGGTAGTCTATAGGAAATTAGGTGACAAGGTTGAAAGCAAATGGAATGATTGGAAGAAATGTCTAGCCCAAACAAGAGCTCTTTTTTCATTTTCATTAATACAGCTAAACTTTATTTAAAGATATTTAGTGATTTTGCCATATCCACCTCATTATTAAAACTTTTCTACAGTTTGATTGACCTCACTGTCAAAAAAAGTTTACCAACTATTTAAGATAAATGTAACTTTCTTGAACTTCAGTACAACATGTCAACTTTATATTAGCATCTGTTGTTAATATTTCTTCTTCAATTGTCCCAGATTCCTGTAATGTCACCAGGAATCTCAATTACCTAATCGTATTTTATTTCTGAAATAGTTTTTCTGACTTTTAAAAATAAAAATCATTTGTAGTTTTATGGTTTTTATAGTTACCTTTTAATTAGTTTCTATCTTAACTGATTCAACTTATAATGTTTCAAAATTCACAGTAATTTTGCCTTTCAAAAAATTCAGTGCTTGTGGTAAAAATTATCCCATGGATTTTGACTACTTTCCAATAAGTAAAAAGAAACATTATAAGTGTTACGCTATGTAGGAGCATAGCTTAAGGTTCTGATTCTAAACTATTTAAAGAAACCAGATTTATGATCCTCCCTTACAATTTTCAGGGTTGCATCTTCATTTATAGTTCTATATATTTTAGGCAAATCTATTTATCCATTTAAATATAGCCTTCATCTGAATATCTGAGTGAGTGAATTTTTGTCTTTCAAGTCCTGTATGGTATTTTGGTATTATATTCTTAATATCAATAATAATTTTATATTTCAGATCAAAAGTACATAGAAAGCAGACAGGGCACTTAATGTTTGAGGGGGGCAAATCAGGGTTCCAGTGCGTCTTTAACAGTGACTTAGGTGCGAAGATTCAATGGGGGGTGGGAAGTAGGAAAAATATTCAGTTATTTTGGTATGCTATGGTAAAGCACAGCTTCTGTACACTTGTTACTCAAATTATACTCATCTACTCTCTAGGGTACAAATAGTCAAATGATTTTGTTCAATATGTGGAAAGAGATTCCAAGTCTTTTTTTCTTTTAATTTTTATTAAATCATAATTGTGTACATTGGTGCAATCATGGGGCACAATATGCTGACTTTATATACAATCTAAAATATTTTCATTAAACTATTTAACATAGCCTTCATGGCCTTTGAATCACTATATGAAGACAT
>CAUYRH010138633.1:0-13081 GCA_963574655.1 Perodicticus potto | reverse complement strand
GTTAAACAATATCATTTTAATCGGAAATAATTTCAAATTTACAAAAACATTGTAGACATAAGAAATGTATAAAACACACTTGTATCCCCTTCATCTGGATCTACCTATTGTGTGTGTGTGTTTGTTTTGAGACAGAGTCTCACTATGTCACCCTTGGTAGAGTGCCGTGGCGTCACAGCTCACAGCAACCTTAGACCCTTGGGCTTAAGCGATTCTCTTGCCTCAGCCTCCCGAGTAGCTGGGACTACAGGCGCCCGCCACAACACCTGGCTATTTTTTGTTGCAGTTGTCATTGTTTAGCTGGCCTGGGCCGGTTTGAGCCTGCCACCCACGGTATATGTGGCTGGTGCGGTAACCAGTGTGCTATAGGCACAGAGCCAAGGATCCACCTATTGTTGATATCATACCCCATTTTTTCTGTCAGTTGTGTGCTGGATTCCTCTCTACTTGTCAGGAATTTTCTCCTAAGTACATATTTTCTAAGAGGGATAATCTATTGAATAATACTATATTTACCAACTGCACTATTTAATATGCATAAATTTAGCATTAAAACTATACTTTAATATTTGGTACATATTTCAATTTTGCTGATTGTCCCCAATTTTGTTATTTATAGCCCCCTCCCCACCCCAGTGTAGTTGCAATGTAGGATTCATTTCTTTAATCTCCTTCAATCTTATTAAACATTTCCATAGCCTTTCCTTATCTTTTATGACGTGGATGTTCATGAAGTACAGTGCTTTTAATTTTTTTTTTCTTTTTATTAGAATACTTTTTGTTTGGAGTTTTGTCAGATGTTTCCTTCTGATTCAATTCAGATTTTTCATTCTCGGATGGAATAGCACGTGGGTGATTTTGTGTTCTTCTCACACTGTCATTTCTTGAGGGACCTCTTACTCATCTGCCTGGTGCTGGTGTTGTAAACCCAGTTAGGGTGTTACCCAGTTTCTCCACTGGCGAGTTATAATTTTGCCTCTGCAAATAATAAATAATTTTCTGTAGGAAAATACTTTAAACTGCACAAATAACCTGTTCCTTACCAAAATTTCCCTTTCAATTTAGCATCTATTGATGATTTTTTGTCTGAACCAATCTTTGCTGTGATGGTTTACAAAATGATGATTTTATAAAATAATGATTTTCCAATTCCAGCACTCTCCCACATTTGCCATTTGGCAACTATTATTCTATTGTAAGCAAGAACCTTCTTTTCATTTATTGATCTATTGATTATTGATACGGACTCATGAGTTCCTATGTTTTTCAGTTGTTTATATTTTATTACTGGATTTAATTCCTTTTGCATGTGCACTATTCCAGATTTAGCTAGAGGGAGGCTATAAATCGCCTCCTTTTTCTTTGTTACAATCTCTTTTATTTTTTTAAATACTTCTTTATTTGTTGTATAACAAGATATTCTGGGCTCATCTTGTACCTTCCCTCTCCCATTTGTTTACATGTATCTAATGGCCAAAAAGTGTTATTCTCTTCCCTACTCACCTATTAGTTCTAATTTCTTATGATCAACATTATTATCTGATTTATACTTCCTACATTTCTTTTCATAAAAATAAGCAGATATATGTATTTTTCCTATTTCCCTTTAATTCTTATAGATAAAGCCTCACATAGGTGAGCTGGTCTGCATTTTTATTTTTTCACTTAATAGATCCCAGATAACACTCACATTAGTTTATAGAATTCTTCCACATCACTTTTTTTTTTCCTTAGTAAAATACTCTTTTTCTTGAAATACTTTTCAGACTTACAGAAGAATTGCAAAGATAGCATATGGAAATCTTACATGCCCTATCCTGGTTTCCCTTAATGCTCGCATCGTACACAACCATATTACATTTGTCAAAACTAAGAAATTAAAATTGATCCAATACTATTAATGAAACTACAGGCTTTATTTGGACTTTACCAGTTTTTGTTTTTGTTTTAATTCCGCACACTTCTTTTCATTTCATGACACAATCCAGGATCCCTTGTCCCTTCCAGTTCCTCACTGTCTGTTGTAACTACGTACTATGTGTGTCTGTAACATAGCTTATTCAACCACTTGCCTGTGCTTGGACATTTAGGGAGTGTCCATTATCATGAAAGTACCAACTCCGTAGGAGTTGTTCTCTTTCCATTTCCACTGCATGTCTTAGACTGCCTCTTTCTCCACAGTTTCACCCCCAATGTGATTATCAAGCTTCTGGATTTATGCCTATATGATGGGTGAGAAGTGACATTTCAATACTGTTTTAATTTATGTTTGCCTTATTTATGAGAAATTAAATATCTTCTCATATATTTAAGGGCTTTTTTTTTTAATGTCTCTGTAACTATCTGCTTTTGCCTATTGTTCTATAAGACTTTCAGTCTTATTTTTCTTGAATTTTTAAAAATTCTTTCTATAGGCCGGACATTGTGGCTCATGCTATCAACCCAATATTTTGGGAGGCTGAGGTGGGAGGATTGTTTGAGCCCAGGAGTTTGAGGCCAGCCTGGGCAACAAAGCAAGATCTTATCTCTGCGAAGAAAAAAAAAATAAGTTTAATTAGCTAGGAAGGTTGGTACACACCTGTTATCCTAGCTACCTGGGATGCTGAGGTGGGAGGATCACTCAAGTTCAGGAATTCCAGGCTGCAGTGAGCTATGATCACACTGCCGCACTCCAGCCCGGGTAACAGAGTGAGACCCCCATCTCAAAAAAGCAATAAGTTACTGATTTACAGGCCATTTGCCCTTTACTGGGGATACACTGTAGGTATTTTCCCTCAGTTTGTCATTTGTCTTCTGACTTTGCTCATAATTTTTGCCAGGCAAAGTTTTAAATTTCTATTTAGTCAAAATTCATGCTTTCTGTTATAGCACCTGGATATTTTTAGCAATAGTTAAAGAGCTTTCTTTATATCCAGGTTAAAGAGGAGTTCTAGGAAGTGGTCTGACAGAGTGCTTCTCATTAAAATTCCAAAAAATGTTTAATTTTTTTTCTATTCTACTAAACATTTGCATGAACACGTAATAATTTTATAATTTAAAAAAGGAACAAAAACCATATAAGTAGATTCTCACTGTTCTTTAGGGTCTGATGTTTTTGAAAGAGTACCCTAGGTTTTAACTGGACCGTATGAAATGAATGAGGGCCGAGCAGTAAAATAGCATCAACCTCTTCTATTACTCCCACCCCGCCCCTCACAGTGAGTAGTTTATCGCTGCTTCAAGATTTGGGAGTTAAGTTTATACCCCATCCTTATTAAAAAACGTTAGAAAAGTAGTGAAAAAAAGGCCAGGTTTGGTGGCTCACGCCTGTAACCCTAACACTCTGAGAGGCTAAGGTGGGTAGATTGCTTGAGCTTAGAAGTTTGAGACCAGCCCGAGCAAGAGTGAGACCCCCATCTCCACTGAAAATAGAAAAATTAGCAGGTCTTGGTGGTAGGCACCTGTAGTCCCAGCTGCTTGGGAGGCTGAGGCAAGAGGATTGCTTGAGCCCAAGGGTTTGTGGTGGCTGTGAGCTATGATGCCAGGGGAAGTGGAGGGAGGGAAGGACGAAGGGAGGAAGGGATTAGTAGTGAAAAAGATAAAAATGAAACTGCGGAGTCATTGGAAAGGCTCAGTTTGAAGGACTGGCTTGCAGATGTCCTCCCTAGAGTCATCTCCTGAGAGGCCATGGTAGCTTCCAAACAGACAAAAGAACCTTGAGTAATCGAGAGTTATTTTATTGGTAAAGCTAGATTTTATGACGTCCTCCTTTTATTTCTACTAAATTCCTGGAAGTAACGTAAATGGACAGAGTCCGAGGATTGCTAGCACAGTCCTGTAGGAGGGCAGGATGAAAGCAGTTTCAGCAGGTCAGTGTGAGGAAGACAGGCATGAAGTGTCTTCCCCATCTGGGAGCCGTTTGAGGTTTCCTCCGACTCGCCTCCCTCAAATGTTAGCTGCTTTGGGGACTCAGCACAAAGAGCTGCAGGAAGAAACCAAAGCTTAGAAGTGACAAGAGCTGGGAGAAATAAATAAATAAAGTAAATAAATAAATAAATCAAACAAGGACCAATTATGTCAAATAGCCATTCTCACCATTTATTATTACACCAAAAATGTCAGATTTAATTCCCTTGAAACCAATTATGAGGAGGGAATTGCTATTAATGCAATTATATGTGAAAGAATTTTTACTCGTGTGCAAATGCACAGTTTAAGCTTTCACATATTGTCCTACAATTAAGGAAACCCACAAACTTACTTGTTTTGAGACGTAATTAACTTTTATAAATTATAAACGTAATAATTAACTACAGAGGCAACTACAATCTAAACACCATTGTGTATTGTAATAGAAGTCTCCCAGTACATGTAATTTTGTATTTTGCTCTTTTTTCCTTGACTATATCGCCTATATTGTTATGTAATTTTTTGTTGTTATTTTAATGACTGAATATTATCCCATAGTTGATTGACTTTACCATCTCTCTTTCTAGAAGTCATCTTTGTTTCTAGACTAGTGAGTGGTAGGGACAAATAAAAATACAGTTAACACCTTTGTTCATACAGTATAACTTCTCCCACAAGCTGTGTTTTTTTTTTCTCCCCTCCTTTGGGATAGATTACAAAATGTGGATTAATGGATTAAGTACTTTATTTTTTTTATTTTTTTTGAGATAGAGCCTCAAGCTGTTACCCTGAGTAGAGTGTCGTGGCATCACAGCTCACAGCAACCCCCAATTCCTGGGCTCATATGAGTTTCCTGCCTCTGCCTCCCAAGTAGCTGGGACTACAGGCGCCCGCCACAACGCCCGGCCATTTTTTGGTTGCAGCCCTCATTGTTGTTTGGCGGGCCCAGGCTGGATTCGAACCCGCCCGCTCAGGTGTATGTGGCTTGCACCTTAGCCCGTTGAGCCACAGGCGCCGAGCCAGATTAAAGTACTTTAAACATCTTTAAGAAACCTTAGTAGATAATTGTCAGTATGTTAGAATCTCTGTGTGATTATTCTGTTGCTTGCTTTTAGCATCAAAGTTACTTAAATGATTTTTTTCAAATATAAGAGGCAAAAGTTGGAGTCTTAATGTTTTAATTTTCTGTCTTTGATTATGAGGTCGGAACATTTTTTCATGTTTGCCAAGTTAACTTTTTCCTTTTTGTAAATTACCTGTCAGTGCTCTTTTGCATATTTAAATTTTCATTAGACATCTGATGTATTAGGATGGTATTAATTTTCCAAAGTTATGAGAAGCTGTTGCTTAAAACTGGAATGATTTATTTTTATCTTGTGTAGAACCTTTAGAACCCATGGGAAGGAGAAAGATATTCCATCGCTTTATTTCATCACTTCCTGTCTACCCAGCTAAAACATGGTCAGCTAAGAAAAGTTTCTGCGTTCTGGGCACTCTCTTTCCTTACAGGTGGGAAAGCCAGGAGTGCAGCCTTCTGAAGGTGGGACTACTACCCTGACTGTTGAAATTAGGTGGCAAGGCCTTGTTTGTTGATTCTTATGTGTTAGGCCCCAGAGTGTTTCAGAGAGATGGTCCTTGGTTCTCTGTCCTCATAAATTCCTTCATATTTAAAAATATTTCCTCTTTAAAATTTAAATGAGCATCCTATAAACGTAGTTTTTAATAGGTCTTTAGATAGCATAGTCTGAACTTAACATTTTTCTGCTCAAAACATGTGGCTTTCATTTGTTTTGCATGTATATCACTTCTTTTGCACCTTTCCCCCATTTTGGCCTTAGGTAAGAGCTCTCCTACAGTGACCCAGGGGAATAACAAATGTCAGCCGCCTTGTGGGTCTTCAGGTTTTCTCAGTGTTGACTGGCTTTTGTGATTACTTGGGTACTCAGCTGCTACTTCCTATTCATGGGATCTTTATCAGTTACTTTTGAGTTTTCATTCATTCATATGTGTGCGCGCACACACACACATATATATTTTTATACCACTGGAAATTTAATCTAACTTAAAGCAGTATAGAATGGCTTCTTCTACAGAACAAGGGAGAATTTTGCGCTAAATTCTCAAAACCAGTTATGTCTTCAGTTCTAGCCTCAGTTTAAGAGATTTTTTTAAAAATATACCTTTCCTGTGTCAAAACCAAGGTAAAGGGGAAGTGGAGCTCTGGAATCTAGAACAGAACGAGCTCTAGATGTGAGCACATTCAAGTCACTGGGCTTGAGATTCTTGGTTCGTGGGGGTTGTTTCTTCCATCACCGCTGACATGACCATCTTGGGTGACTTGAAGGTCGCTGGATCTTCAGCCACTGCAATGTCCTGCGCTTGGATCAGTTCCATGGTGAAGGTTTCTGGGCTCCTTGGTAGGCCTGGGTGGTAAAACTCCCTAAATCATACTTCTTGGCCCAAATAAGCTCCATTTTTGTCTGATGGGCTTCTGTCCTTATCCCCACTTCCAGAATCCATGGTGCTAAGATTTGGGCCAGGTAAGGCTATGGAAGAACCAGAAGTGAACCAGTCTCTGGGCCTGTGCTTAGGAGGAGAATGAGGGGTGCTGCTTGAGGCAGATTGGGCTGACACAGCCTACTTCTCTGCTTTGATCATCTCTCCACTGTGTAGCTTTAGTCTCAGTTTATGCAAGATGACAGTGTGTTACTAAATGGGGCTAGTTACACCAAGCATTTCAGCTGTCCTACATGTGGAGTGCTTCTGCCACCAGAAGGTACTTGGTCTCCTCCATGATGAGGCCCTTGTGGGGTGTGGAGCCAGCATCTCTCAGCCCTGCCTGTGGCTCAGAACACTGAATGCTTTCCTAGGTCTGTTTTGTGATCAGAGAATCCATGATGACATGGGTAGTTGTAGCCTTCCCCACTGGGACCTTGTCCATACTGTCAGTGGCTGATGACAATGACATGGCAGGGAAGAATACACTGGCCTGCCCTTCCTTCACCTCCACCAGCTCCATCAGCGAGGTGCTGATACTTGCACTCTGGAATCACTGGCTTCCAGGGGATGCTGCCCATGACTGACGGAAGAGGAGTCATGCATCCTCCAGGGCATCATCATAGCTGAATGTCTGCTGGTATATCCCAGGCAGGGACATCTCGCCTGGAGGTCCATTAGGCTCAAGAGCAACTACTTCCTAGTTGTCTTGAACCATCGAAAGACTGGGCACAAGGTGCTTTTTCTATATAGAATTCTGAGCTAAGTCCATGCCACTGCAATGAAGTATGTGACAGTTATGCCAACAGACAGATGTTAATGAGGAATATTGTCCTGCTGCTACCAATTAGCAAAACTTCCCAGGAAGAGTCCATCCAGAGGTTCTGTTCACCTGCTGCCGCCATGGAGCTGCCTACAGCTTGAAGACTGACACTAACGTGGCTCCGAGGACCCACATTTCCCAAAAGATTATGGTGCAGTTTAGACTGTGGGAGAGCAGTGGTGACACTGAGGTTTCTCCATAGGTCAGAAGACACTGACTGCCAGGCTGGCTGGCAACATTGGTGATCATTCTTATATATTTTTCTTATATATTTTATACATATATGATTATCATATCTTATGTATTTTCCTCTAAAGGCATTGACAACTTTGAAATGTTACAAAGGCTGCAGGTGTACTGCCAACTAAGGAAGGTGTTTTTCATCCCTGTTCTCTCTGAACTGACTTCTTCTTCCCACCAAAGGTTCAATGCCCTCGTGCTGCCTTCTTGTTGCCTGAAGTCCCTAATGTACCACTCTACCAGTGTCTGCTCATCCCCAGAAGAGCCTAGGTCCAAAACTGATCTCCCCTGGCCTCTATCGAGCACAGTGTCTTTGTTCTATCAGTGAGTAGAGTCAAAGTAAGTTAGAGGAAAACGCCTTATTTGAGATATTCTCCCATGGTCTGTTGCCGACCGTACTGCCTTCCAGTATGACAAACGAATAGGAATCATTGACTTGGTACCGTATTTCTTAAGCATTGCTAACTGAAACAATTTTAGATTTAGAAATCTACAACTCTGGATTATAGAATAAAGACTAATATATAGCCCCTTAAGGTACCTTCTTATTTGGAAAAACAACATATACTAATTTAATAATATTTTATTGAATGTCTTTTAGGCACTAAATACTGGTGACAAACAATATTCCAGACACTATCTTTGGCTCAGCACCCATACCTCAGTGAGTAGGGCACTCACCACATATACTGAGGCTGGTGGGTTAGAGCCTGGCCCAGGCTTGCTAATGAACAAAGACAACTGCAGCCAAAAAATAGCCATTCGTTGTGGTGGGCACCTGTAGTTCCAGGTACTCGGGAGGCAAGAGAATCACTTAAGCCCAAGAGTTTGAGGTTGCTGTGAGCTGTGATGCCACAGCACTCTACCAAGGGCAACGTGGTGAGCCTCTGTCTCAAAGAAAAAAAAAAAAGACACTGTCTTTATCTTTGGAGCTCATATTTACTGCTAAAAGGACATAGAAACAAGACATATTTCACCAACATGTAAACAGAACATAGGAAGAAGAGCGCTTAGACCTCTTTTGGGATTTTGTTAGTTGCATAGGGAATTCAGTATTTGTGCTGAACTTGGAAAGGTTGATTGGGAAGATCAAGAAGAGATTTTATGGTGTAGGAGTCAGTGCAGGCTTCTTTTCTTTCTCACTGACAACTTATGGGAGTCTTTAAGGTGGGAATGCTCTTATCAGAGTTCTGTCCTAGGAAGCGGCCATGCAAAATATATCAGAATCTGGAGAGTGTGTTGACGGGATGCTGGTGTGGTTTGTGCAGAGGGAGTTAGGGATGGTTTCCTGTTAGAAGAACAGGTTGGAGACTTGGCTTGGAGACTTTGCCCATTGTTTGGTGTTAGAGTTATTGTTTGTATGCTTACTTTTAACTGGAATTGAATGGTGACAGAATTGTGGGAGACTAAAGCTCTCTCTCTTGCTATTATGCCTCATTATTACAACTGCCAGCAACAGAATAAAAGGTCTGGCAATGGAAATAAAATTCAGGAAACAATTTCAGTACATGATGCAGAGAGAATCAACAGTATTTAATGAGGGGAAAAAGAATCATGGCTGGGCAAAAGTTCACAAGAAGCTGAGAATTAAACAAGACTTTGGGGCTTGGTAGGATTAAACAAACAAAGGACAGTCTGATTCTGGATTTTAGGTAGGCAAAAGGGCAAGAAGTTTGTCACGTTCAGGCCCTCAGGGTGCCTCGGGCTGGCTGAGGCAGTTACTAGTGGGAAATTTTGTTTGGCTTTAGTACAAAGAGAGGAAAGGTTATGGTGTTGGTTGGATCAAAAATGTATATGGTCTAGAATTTTAGATTTATACTGGTGTTAGTGAGGAACCACTCAGAATTTGGTAATAAGAATTTTGCAGTCAAAATCAATATTAGGAAGATAAATTTTTAAGGAGCACCAAGGGTATATTGGAAGTTTTAGAGCCCAGTGCTGATATTCCAGGTATGATGAGGCAGTTGGCAATTTTTTATTCCTGGGATGTGGAGGACTCAGTGCATCAATGAGAATTGGAGAGGTTGTCCAGGTTCACACAGATGCAAAATGATACATACTGTCAGGACCTGAACCCCAAGAATTCCCTGTTTTAAAGGTCGTGCTTTTCCAATGCCATCTTGAAATCAGAAAATGAGGATGAGGCAGGAGGAATTTGACAATTACAAAGTCAAAGATGGAATTAAAAAAAAAAAGATGGAATTCAAGAAAGCATTATCTATCAAGATATATAAGTAGAAGCTAATTTTCAGGGAATTACAGAGGAAATGAGTAACAATGAAATGACTTCTCAAGCTATTACTGTAATGATTGAACAGTATGTTAAGCTAATTACTTCCTATGCAAATATTTCATTTCCTGTCTAACTGTCCAAAAGTCCTGTGTCTGATACAACTTTTGCTGTCATCCACCCCTTTTCTGCTCAAGGGACTACTTGTTTCATTTTTTCGTTTTTAGGCTCCCCAACGTAGTGGTTGCTGGCCAAGTGTCAGTTAGTAACATGTGTTTGGTTGGTTTTTCTTCTTGTGTTCATTCAATGATGAATTTGTGTTGATTTTGACAAAGGCAAAAATTGACCTTTGGAATGACTATCCTAATAAGCTTAGTAAAAACAATAGAACTAGCAAAATCTTTACAACCTTTCACTTGCAAAATAAAACTATAGGTTCATTCATTCCAAATGAGTGTAATAAAATAATTAGCAAAATAAACAAATGATAAAATCTTGTATTATCATTTAAAAATATTTTAGTAAACAAAGGCTACTTGTTAATTGGCTTAGAATCAGAGAGTCACCTTTGAAACCTTTAATTCCTTGAATTATAGAATATATTGATTTTTTTTTAATTCAAGCCTTAGGAATTTTTTCTTTATTCCAATATGTACGGCTCTTGTCATATTAATGCCAGTTGTATGCTTTGTGTTTTATCTTTGATTAGGGCATCATTGCAGAATATAACAAAATCAATGATGTAAAGGAAGATGATGACACAGAGAAGTTTAAAGAAGCCATTGTGAAATTCCATAGGCTGTTTGGGATGCCTGAAGAAGAGAAACTTGTCAACTATTACTCTTGCAGCTACTGGAAGGGGAAGGTCCCCCGTCAGGGTTGGATGTACCTCAGTATTAACCACCTTTGCTTTTATTCTTTTCTTATGGGAAGGGAAGGTAAGTTATCTAGAATTTCAAGAGGGAACTTTTTAAAGTCTCCTGCAGTTTGCCCTGAACTCCTTAAGTCACATCAAAATATCAAAATTAAATTTAGTTACAACTGAGTCAACGCTATTTATTGTTTAATAAGTGAATTCAATTATTTTCCATTCAGTATCTGTAAAGAAATTTGTCATTAAGTCGTAAAGATTCACTAAAGATATGTGTAATTGAGTAAATATGGGCTTAAATCTGTAATAATTCTGAACTCAGGATATATATAGTCTGGATTTTTCTCCTAAAGCTAACAAACATAAATTGATGGGTTTACATACCCAAAGGCATTGAGTGGAATTGGGAAGTGGGGCTGTGAAATTGCAGTATCTTGAAAGGATTTTCAGGATTCCAGTGTTGACCCAGCCCCGTTCCCTGTGCGCAGCCAAGCTGGTAATCCGGTGGGTGGACATCACTCAGCTTGAGAAGAACGCCACACTGCTTCTGCCCGATGTGATCAAAGTGAGCACACGGTCCAGCGAACACTTCTTCTCTGTATTCCTCAACATCAACGAGACCTTCAAATTGATGGAGCAGCTCGCCAACATAGCCATGAGGCAACTCTTAGACAATGAGGGATTTGAGCAAGATCGCTCCCTGCCCAAACTGAAGAAGAAGTCTCCTAAGAAAGTGTCTGCTCTAAAACGGTGAGTGATAGAGATGCTGAGTCTTCTAGACTTCAGATATGAGCAACCCCATCCATTTATTCATTCCACTTAACCCTTTCTGAGAAACATCCAGGTCTGAACAGTTTTCTGGGTAGGTACACAAAACTGAAGGCCTGCCTGAGGTACTCCCAGTTCAGTCAGTGGGACAGATGTGACCTGCTCCAGCACAAGGTGATGGGATCCCTTCTGGTCCTATGTACAGACTGCCATGGGCGTACACACAGGCAGTGGTTGGCTTGGCCCAGGTGGGCCAGAGTGGGTAAGGAAGGCCTCTCAGTGGAGGTCGTGTGAGCTGAGCTCTGAGGATGTAGTAGAAGACACCCATGCAAGTATAGTAGGGTGGGTTTTCCAGGCAGTAAGAAGAAAGCAGTGGGGGGAGCCCAAGGAAGAACAGAGAGGAAAGTAAGTCCATCATGTGGCTGGGAGGTGGCAGGAGATGGGATAAGAGAGGCTGCAGGGAAGCCCGGAATGTGGGAATGGAGCTAGAGAGAAAGATGATGGCCTCTAAAATGTGACTGTGTGTGGAATTCTCTTTCACTGAGGTGGAGAATGAAAAAAAGGAAGAGCATGTCCAAAGGATATGATAGCTCAGTTTGGGTTATGTTGACTGGAGTTGCCTGCAGGACATCCAGTCAGAGATTGTCCAGTAAGATATACAAAATTGGAAATCACTGGTGTGGTGAATAGGTAGTAGATGGAGTCTGAAAAGAGGTTGTTAACAAAGATGTGTTTGGTGGCTTGAGATGTGTTTTGACAGAGAGTAGGGGATAAATGCTGTTGCTACAATGGACCAAACAGCAAATAAAAGGAAAAGCAAGGGAATTAGGCCAGCACAGACAGCTTTTTCAAGAAATTCATCAATGCTCGGCCAGATGCAGTGGCTTACACTTATAATGTAGCACTTTGGGAGCCCCAGCCAGGAAAATCACTTGAGGCCAGGAGTTTGAGACCAGCCTGAGCAACAGAGGAAGACCCTGTAGTCCCAGCTACTCAGGAAGCTGAGGTGGGAGGATGGCTTGAGCCCAGGAGTTGGAGGTTGTAGTGAGCTATTATGATATCACTGCATTCTCTCCCGGGAAACCAAGATAGACCATGTCTTAAAAAAAGAAAAAAAGAAAGAAAAGGTAGAGGTGGAAGTATTGCTTTTTTTGGAATGGAAAAGATTGAACATAAGATTGAATGAAGAAGGCCAATGGGAAGAGTTGTTGGTACGAATAGGTGTGGAAATAGGAGCGGGCATAGAGATAAAGCTATAAGTAAATGGGTAATTTAAACAGGGCATCCAGAGCATGGGAAGGATGTGTATGGCTTATGAATGCTGATACCTTGTGTTTGAAATGGAGAGGGAGTAAAAGTAGGTGAAGATAGAGGTGATTTTGGAGACAGATGGGAGAGAATTGGAATATCTGCATTAGGGCTCTTTGCTCTGTGAAGCCAGAGACTAGACCATGCAGGGGCTGAGGTAGGGCAAAGTCTTGACAGGAATGATTTAAACAACTAATGTGATGAACAAGAAAAAAACTCATCAGGGAGTGCATTCAACAGAACACCCAGCTGAGGTGGAAACTGTAGTTATACAAGTCATGGGTGGTTCCTGTGGCTTTTGTGAATTTTTCTTTCTTTCTTTCTTTTTTTTTTTGTTTGTTTTTTTACTGTTAAGAGTTCACATTGATGCCGAGCAGATTCATGTGGCTTTTTGGATTTCTCATGAAGTTTTAAAAGACAAGGTACCAAATAGTGGTGCTGGATAAGAGTAACTGTA
>CAUYRH010138627.1:0-37399 GCA_963574655.1 Perodicticus potto | reverse complement strand
ATCTATTGGCTAGGATTTTGTTGAGAATTTTTGCATCTATATTCATGAGTGAAATTGGTCTGAAATTCTCCTTTTTAGTTGAGTCTTTTCCTGGTTTTGGTATCAGGGTGATGTTTGCTTCGTAGAACGTGTTGGGGAAGATTCCTTCCTCCTCAATTGTTTGGAATAATTTCTGCAGTAGGGGAATAAGCTCTTCCTTGAAGGTTTGATAGAATTCTGACATGAAGCTATCTGAGCCAGGGCATTTTTTGGTTGGAAGATATTTGATTGTTTCTGTAATCTCAGTGCTTGAAATTGGTCTGTTCAGGAGCTCTATTTCTTTCTGGCTAAGTCTAGGGAGAGGGTGTGATTCCAAATATTGATCCATTTCCTTCACATTATCAAATTTCTGGGCATAGAGTTTCTGGTAGTATTCAGAGATGACCTCTTGTATCTCTGCGGCATCAGTTGTAATTTCCCCTTTATCATTTCTGATTGAGGTTACTAGAGATTTTACTTTTCTATTTCTAGTTAGTCTGGCCAAAGGTTTATCTAGTTTATTTATTTTTTCAAAAAACCAACTCCTTGTTTCATTAATCTTCTGAATGATTCTTTTGTTTTCAATTTCATTGATCTCTGATTTAATTTTGGATATTTCTTTTCTTCTGCTGAGTTTAGACTGAGATTGTTCTTCTTTTTCCAATTCCATAAGAAGGCTTGTGAGTTTGTTGCTGTGCTCTCTTTCTGTTTTTCGATTGTAGGCATCTAAAGTGATAAATTTTCCTCTTAGAACTACTTTTGCAGTATCCCACAGGTTTTGGTAGCTTGTGTCTTAGCTATTTTTTGTTGTTGTTGCAGTTTGGCCGGGGCTGGGTATGAACCCGTCACTCTCTGTACTTGGGGCTGGCGCCCTACTCACTGAGCCACAGGTGCCACCCTATTTTGTTTTTTTGAGATAGGGTCTTGCTCTCTCACCAAGGTTGGAACGCAGTGAGTGGTAGGATCATAGCTCACTGTAACCTGGAACTCCTTGGCTTGAGCCTCCTCATTAGGACTACAGATATGCACTACCCCACTCTGCAAATTTTTCTATTTTTTTTTTTTCTTTTTTGTACAGACAGAGTCTGAACCCACCACCCTCTGTATATGGGGCTGGCACCCTACTCACTGAGCCATAGGCGCCACCCACCACATTAAGTCTAGGATATGGCTTTTTATGATAAGGGAAAGAAGGGGTTAATAGACCTGATAAGATTAGCCAGTAGTAAGTATAAAATAAAATTACAATAGGTTATCCAAGTTCGTAGAGATTGTGAGTTCAGGACTATTATCCTGTTCTATGATGTAAAAGAACCAGGCTCTACTTGTGTCATGGCTCCGCCGACTTCAGTATGGAGCTTCCACCTCGTACGTAGTCTGATGCAATTGCTTGAGCGCCAGCAATCACACCTGCATTCCATCTAGCAGGAAGGAGGGAGAGCAGGCAGGCACACTCCCTTTCCTTTAAGAACCCTCCCCTTAAATTGTACACACCCCTGAACCTCATCACATGGTCTCACTTAACTGCCAAGAAGTCTGGGACATGTAGACCTTACTCATGTGCTTAGCCAAAAACTAGTGGTTCTGTTAGAAACCAGCGGTTCAGTGAACAGCTTTTGGGGAACAGTTATTAGGCACTGTCACAGCGCCTTAAGAGCAAATTTTTGACAACTTAAAAGCCGTAAAACAGATCATAGTCTCTCGGTTCTGGAATGCATAACAAGTGCCTGCTGTTTATAAGGCACTGTGCCAGGAAAGTCAGAGCTGCTTTGTTTCCCAGAGCTGAGGAGAGCATCACGTCTGTGGTGGGACATGGCCAAGGGCTGTGGTTCTGGTTCTAATTCCCCTGTGATCTAGCTGTGGCCATTGGGCCACATTCCTGGTCAGCTTCCCGCACTATAAAATGGGGAATTTGGTGAGACAAATTAATTTGGCAAGGTTACTAACAGCAGAGCCAGGATGTGCACTCCCAGCCTCTCAGTTGCCAAGCCGGGTCTTGCTTTGTTGCCTGGTTATGAGGGCAGTGGGATGACCATAGTTTACTGCAGCCTCAAACTCTTGGGCTCAAGTGACCCTCCTGCCTCAGCCTCCCGAGCAGCTGGGGGTAATAGGTATGAACTACAGCACCCATCAGATTTTTCCTTTTTTGTAGAGTCAGTGTCTCATGATGTTGCTCAGGCTGGACTTAAACTCCTGGCCTCAAGCAGTCCTCCTGCCCCAGCATTTGAAAGTGCTAGGATTGCAGGCATGAGCCATCACACCTGGATGGAATCTGAGCTTTTAACCACAGGTCTACATTGCCTGGAAGTCTGTAGGCTGAGGCTGTGGTTCTGTCCCCTTCCCTGGCAACATTCTGGCCTCCCCAAAGGCCACTGACTTGACTAGACTTGCTGGCACTTCCAGCCACCACGCTGTCCTGGTCAGCAGGGATTCTGGCCAAGGACTGAGCAGAGCAGCTGAGAGTGGGGAGAAGCAGGCCCGGGGCCCAGGGAAGATTTCGGTAACAAGCAGGATCCAGTGGCTCCAGCATTGGATCCAGGCCTGTGACTGTGTCTTATCCAGAGGATAAGAGACAAACTTGGAGTGGACACATTTTCAAACTCCCAGTGTAGAAATCAGTGTATGGGTGTTACGTAAAGGACAATAATAAACAAATAAAAACAAAAGACATAAGAATAGAAAATAGCAAGTGTTTTGCATTGCACAAAGTAAGGCTAAGTAGAGTTTCCTAAAATTTTAATGTCCATTATATATGTGTGTACTGGGTTAAGACATAAATATAATTTCTTAGTCAGGCATTGTGGCGGGTTCCTATAGTCCCAGCTACTTGGAAGGCGGAGGCAAGAGAATTGCTTAAGCCCAAGAGTTTGAGGTTGCTGTGAGCTGTGATGCCACAGTACTCTACCAAAGGCAACATAGTGAGATTCTGTCTCAGGAAAAAAAAAAAAGACATAAATATATTTTCTGCTTTGATACCTGCCAAAAAAGTGCTAAATCTTGAGATCTAGGAGACCATGTGCCTGATGGAACATCTGTTGAGAATAATTGGAATTACTGGCTTGATCTAAATATATATATATGCATATATATATATTTTTTTTTTCTTTTTTTTTGAGACAAAGTCTCAAGCTGTTGCCCTGGGTAGACTGCATGGCTTCACAGCAACCTCAAACTCTTGGGCTTAAGCAATTATCTTTTTCTTTTTTTTAATTTTTTTTTTATTTATTTTTTATTTTTTTTATTTTGTTGTTGTTGCAGTTTGGCCAGGGCTGGGTTTGAACTTGCCATCCTGGGTATATGGGGCCAGCACCCAACTCACTGAGCCACAGGCACCACCCTTAGACTCCCAAGAAGCTGGGACTACAAGTCCCTGCCACATGCCTGGCTATTTTGTTGTTGTTGTTGCAGTTGTCATTGTTGTTTTAGCTGGCCTGGGCTGGGTTTGAACCCGCCACCCTCAGTGTATGTGGCCGGTGCCCTACCCACTGAGCTACGGGTGCTGCCCACTCTAACAGTATTTTTTACTAATTAATTTATTGTTTATTTATTTGAGACAGTTTCACTTTGTCACACTTGGTAGAGTGCTGTAGTGTTATAGCTTGCAGCAACCTCAAACTCTTGGGCTCAAGTGATCCTTTTGCCTCAGTTTTTCATTTTTAGTAGAGGTGGGGAGGGTCTCATTTTTGCTCAGGCTGGTCTTGAACTCATGAGCTCAAGCAATGCACCCTCCTTGGCCTTCCAGAGTGCTAGGATTACAGGCCTTAAGCCACAATGCCCAGCCTACTAAGTGATTTATTATTTTGTGTTGAGAACATTCCAGCTTTTTTTCTTTTTAATTTTTTTTTTTTTTTTGAGACAGAGCCTCAAGCTGTCACCCTGGATAGAGTGCTGTGGCATCACAGCTCACAGCAATCTCCAATTCCTGGGCTCAAGCGAGTCTCCTGCCCCTGCCTCCCAAGTAGCTGGGACTACAGGCGCCCGCCACAACGCCCGGCCATTTTTTTTTTTTTTGGTTGCAGCCGTCATTGTTGTTTGGCGGGCCCGGGCTAGATTCAAACCCGCCAGCTCAGGTGTACGTGGCTGGCGCCTTAGCCCATTGAGCCACAGGCACTGAGCCCTTTTTAATTTTTTATTTAATTATTTATTTTTTTTAGAGATAGAGTCTCACTTTTTCACCCTCGGTAGAGTGCTATAACCACTAGCTTTTGGGCTTAGGTGATTCTCTTGCTTCAGCCTCCCGAGCAGCTGGGACTACAGGCTCCTGCCACAATGCCCGGCAATTTTTGTTGCAGTTTGGCCCCGGGCCAAGTTCGAACTTGCCACCTTCAGTATATGGGGCTGGCATCCTACTCACTGAGCACAGGCGCTGCCCCAAGAACATTCCAGCTTTTTAAAAAGTTTAAATAGTATAGAAGTGTACAAAATCTTATATCACATCTTGTTTATCCATTTGCTGATTGATGAATGATTGAGTTGTTTTTCCTTTGGCTGTTATGAATAATGCTGCTATGAGCATTTGTGTACAAGTATTCATGTGGGGATATGTTTTTGTTTCTCATGAGTAAATACCTAGGAGTGGAATTGCTGGATCATATTGTAACTCCTTGTTTAGCTTTTTGAGAAATTGCGAGGCTGTTTTCTACTGTTTTCACTTTTAAACATTATTGGGGTGTAAGCATTCTATAACTTTGACAATGCATTCTTTCACAATATCTAATCACTAAATGGCTTCCCTATTTCCCAAGTATGTAAGCTACTTTATAAGTTGCTTCAAAGGGTTATTTCCAGGTTTTATTTCTGCTTGAAAGAATTGCCTTTGCTTTTGCTTTTCATCTCTTCATTTCTGCAATACAATCTTTTGCACCTCTGCCTCTAATTTAAAATAGTTGTGGTGCTGATGAGCATTGAATTTATTATCACAAAGCAAGCAAATCATCTCATCTTTAGCAGAAATAAGATAATATTGCAATTCCCAATCCTCATTAAGAAATCTGTTTTCTTTCTTCTTTGTTCTCTTGCTCTTTGACATGATGGGCTATTAAGCAGGCAGATTATAAAATACTGTCAAGCTGTGCAGCTATTTGAAAATTCCACTTCAAACAGAAACATCATGCTCTGGGTTTGTCAAAAGCTGATAACAACCTGGTGTTCTTAACCTAAAACCTCTCCAAGCAGCCTCCTGGGTTGGTGGTGGCACTAGTCGTGTGGCCAGACTTAGAATTAAATCATGAGCAGCCTTCAGTTTAGCTCCTCTGGCTTACTAATGTTTTTTTGTTATTGTTGTTTTTTCTAAATTTATTTTTTTGGAGACAGAGTCTCAAACTGTCACCCTGCATAGAGTACCATGGCATCCCAGCTTACAGCAATGTCAAACTCTTGGGCTCAAGTGATTCTCTTGCCTCAGCCTCCCAAGTAGCTGGGACTACAGGTGCCCACCACAACACCGGGCTATTTTTTTTTTTTTTTTTTTTTGCAATTGTCATTATTGTTTTAGCTGGCCCGGGCCGGGTTCAAACTCGCAGGCCTCCGTGCATGTGGCCGACACCCTACCCACTGAGCTATGGGTGCCGCCTGGCTTACTAATGTTCTAATTGTGTGGGTCAATTTGGAAGGATTATTTGCAACTTATTTTATTTTTTGGTATTTTAAATATGTTATTTTAAAAAATAAAAATATAAAAGATGAACAAAAATGGATTAATAAAATAAAAGGATTTGTTGTGTAAAATTTTAGATTGAGTCAAAAGGCCATATTAAGGACCTGGAAGGCCACATGGGGCCTTCAGTGCTGGGGAGTGACTGGATATGTGTATGGGTGTTCTTTGACTTAGAGATTCAGGGTAGATTTCTCTAAAGAAGTGACTTTTGAGTTGGAATCTAAATTACGAGAAAGAACCTATTGTAGGAAGGTTCTTTCAGGCATAAGGAACAACAAGTACAAAGGCCCTGAGGTGGGAATGAATTTGATGTGTTTGCAGAACAGAAACTCTGTGTGCCGGGAGAGCAGCCAAGGCCACAGGAAAAGCAGGAGGGAGGCCAGATGAACGCAGCCCTCATAGCAGTAACTATAGCTGTTACTATAGCTTGTAACAAGGTGTTTGGATTTCCTTATAAATATGAAGGGAAGTTTTGGGGAGGTGTTAAGCAGAGGAGAGACTTGATCTAATTCTTATTGTAAAAGGGGCACTCTGGTTGCTTAAGAAGCCATTCTTTTCCCTACCATGTTCCAACATTTCCAAGCACTGAGTTTTTAGAAGTGGAATTACTGGGTTGATGGGTTTGGACATTTAAAATGTACCTGGATGCTGCCAACTACCTCTTCAAAAGATAGCTCTTTACTGAGTGTGCCAGCTCTTGCTGTGGCCAGTGGCATTTAGGGTATGGTGCCCAGGGAGCTCTCACCCTCTGGACCACAGCACCCATTCTCTGGCTGTTGTTTCCCTTGCAGGATCTTTGCCACTGCATTTGCCCAGTAACTCTGGCTGTACCATATACCCGTTGGGTAAAACGGGCACCCCAGGAACATGGCAGACGAAGACCTCATCTTCCGCCTGGAAGGCATTGATGGCGGCCAGTCCTCCCGGGCTGGCCATGTTGGTGATTCTGACGTGGACACCGATGATGAGGAGGGTTACTTCATCTGCCCCATCACTGATGACCCCAAATCAGACCAGAATGTCAATTCCAAGGTTAATAACTACAACAGCAACCTAACAAAAAGTGAGCAGTGTGGCTCTAGTGGGTCCCCGGCAAGCTCCTTCCACTTCAAGGTGAGTGAACCAACCACCTGTTTCAACTGCCACAAGGGTCGGTGTGTCACTGGTTGGGGTCTTCCTTGTGTTTCCAAACCCTGCCTAGTGCTTTGAATTCTATATCTAGAATCTATTAAGATGGGAGGATTTTGTTGGTTTGAGGCAAGTTTTATTACCTTAGAGCAGTGTTTTTTAAATAGCTTCTGTGTTGTGAAAACCTTTTAGTATGTTTTCTCCAGCTTTTTTTGTTGTTTGTTTATTTGAGACAGAGTCTCACTATGTCGCCCTTGGTAAAATGCTGGAGTGTCACAGCTCACAGCAACCTCAAACTCTTGGGCTTAAGCAATTCTCTTGCCTCAGCCTCCCTGTACCTGGCACTATAGGCGCCCGCCACAATGCCCGCCTATTTTTTGTTGGAGCTGCCATTGTTACTTAGTAGGCCCAGGCCAGGTTTGAACTCACCACCCTTGGTGTATGTGGCTGGTGCCCTTACCACTGTGCTATAGGCACCGAGCCAATTAATGATTTTTATTTTATTTTATTTTATTTATTTATTTATTTTTGCAGTTATTGGCCGGGGCTGGGTTTGAACCCGCCACCTCCGGCATATAGGGCCGGCACCCTACTCCTTTGAGCCACAGATGCCGCCCCGATTTTTCAAACCTTTACTTGTATTAACCTTTCACAAATTTGTGTATTAGTGAAAACTCACTAGAAGGTTTCCAAAACTCATGTATGTATCTTCTACATTTGTTCCATTTTATGTCAAATATTTTGGTATCACCCCTGCATGCGTGTGTAGGTGGGTACGGGGACATGGTACAAAATGTGCTTGTACATGTTGGTTGTGATCACAAAAGCCACTGTTACAGATTGGACATCCTTCTCTGGACTGAGGGAAAGGGTACTTATTTTGCTGGGGACTTGTGTTCATACCATGGCAAAACTGGTATTAAGGAGGGAGGAGAAGTGAAATACTACTGAACTTTGCATAATAACTGGTACGGGGGAAAAAAATGCTATCCTCTTATCTTTATTTTATTTAGTCTTTACAAACGGTAAGTATCTCTTAGTACTATAAGATAAATTTCTAGGCTGGGTATGGTGGCTCATGCCTTTAATCCTAATACTCTGGGAGGCTGAGGTGAATTTGAGCTCAGAAGCTGGAGACCAGCCTGAGCAAGAGCAAGACCCTATCTCTACTAAAAGTAGAAAAATTCCATGGTGTACATATACTACAATTTGTTAATCCACTTATGAGTTGATGAGCATTTGGATTGCTCCATAGAACACTCTTTAGCTATAAAAAAGATGGAGACTTTACATCTTTTGTGTTTACTTGGATGGGGTTGGTACACATTCTTTTTTTTTTTTTTAAGGCTGGGGCTGGGTTTGAACCTGCCACCTCTGGCATATGGGGCTGGCGCTCTACTCCTTTGAACCACAGGCTCCACCCTGGAACATATTCTTTTTAGTAAAATATCTCAAAAATGGTTAAAAAAAAAAAAAAGGCCTGGTGCCTGTGGCTCAACGGGCTAAGGCGCCAGCCACGTACACTGGAGCTGGCGGGTTCAAATCCAGCCCGGGCCTGCCCAATAACAATGACGGCTGCAACCAAAAAATAGCTGGGCGTTGTGGTGGGCCCCTGTAGTTCCAGCTACTTGGGAGGTGGAGGCAGGAGAATCGCTTGAACCCAGGAGTTGGAAGTTGCTGTGAGCTGTGATGCTACCGCACTCTACCCAGGGTGACAGCTTGAGGCCCTGTCTCAAATAAATAAATAAATAAATAAATAAATATAAAAAAAAAAAGATTTTAAAAATAGTAAAAAAAAAAAAGTATCTAATGTACTCAATTCTAACATGAAACCAATATATAAACACTTACACACTCATATGAATGATAAAACACAAATATAGTCTAGCAGGGGGGAGGCTGAGGAGGGGAAGGAAGGGGAGAGGGCGATTAGAGGGAGGAGGAAGGGCATTTGGTGCCCAGAATGCCCAGAATTCGAGGGTATTTAGCATATAGTTCTCCTACAACTTGAAATTTACCTTGGAAATGAGAACAATGTAACCTAAAAGTGTGTTCTCTCATATTGAAATAAACAAAACAAAACAAAACAAAAAAAGGTAGAAAAATTAGCTGGCATTAGTGGCACTTGCCTGTAGTCCCAGCTACTACAGAGGCTGAGGCCCAAGAGTTTGAGGTTGCTGTGAGTTATGATGCCATGGCACTCCACCCAGGGCAATAGAGTGAGACTCTATCTCAAAAAATAAAATAAATAAATAAATAAATAAAAAGATAAATGCCTCTTATCACTTTTGGAATTGAAATTAAAACCCTCCTTCTATAACTTCTGAATTAATTTTTTTTTTTTTTTTTTTTTGAGGTAGAGTTTCACTATGTCGCCCTCGGTAGAGTGCCAGGGCGTCACAGCTCACTGCAACCTCAAACTCTTGGGCTTAAGCGAGTCTTTTGCCTCAGCCTCCCAAGCAGCTGCGACTACAGGCACCCGTCACAACGCCTGGCTATTTTTTGTTTCAATTGTCATTTCTGGTTAGCTGTCCTGGGCCTGGTCGAATCCACCAACTCCGGTGTATGTGGCTGGCGCCGTAACCACTGTGCTATGGGTGCCAAGCCTGAATTAATTTGTTTTTAGGAAACTATTAATTTTAATTCTTGGAGACAGCTAGGTCATTTTTTCCTTTCACGGCCAGAGTTCTAGTTGAAGTCACTCTGGGGCAGGCAGCTCCAGAAATAGCCCTGTGGATCTCCTCTGGGGTTGGGGGCCCTGAAGAGGCAGGTTTCTACTTACCACATTTCCTGTCCTGAAGTAGCTTTGAAATGTACATCCTGGCCAGGGAAGGCAGGTCAAGTGTCACTGTCTATATAAATATAAATCATAAAGACAAAAATGTTAGCAATTTTTTATATGTCACTAAGTAAAAAGGCAAAAAGACAATATAATATGATCCCCTTTTTTTTTAAGTACATACATCTATCATTATTTATGTAGCAAAAACTATTTGAAGGAGGAATTTTTTTTTTAATTCATTTATTTATTTATTTTTTTCAGTTTTTTGGCCAGGGCCAGGCTTGAACCCATCACCCCTGGTATATGGGGCCAGCACCCTACTCCTTGAACCACAGGTGCCACCCTTTCGCCCATTTTTAAATTGGGTTGTTCATTTTCTTCTTGGTGAGTTTTTTTTGTTTTTTTTTGTTTTTTTTTTTGTTTTTTGGAGACAGAGCCTCAAGCTGTCACCCTGGATAGAGTGCTGTAGCATCACAACTCACAACAACCTCCAATTCCTGGGCTCAAGCGAGTCTCCTGCCTCTGCCTCCCAAGTAGCTGGGACTACAGGCGCCTGCCACAAGGCCCGGCCATTCTTTGGTTGCTGCCGTCATTGTTGTTTGGCTGGCCTGGGTTGGATTCGAACCCACCAGCTCAGGTGTACGTGGCTGGCGCCTTAGCCCATTGAGCCACAGGCGCCAAGCCTCACCTCATGCTCTTTTTTTTATTGTTTGGGATTCATTGAGGGTACAAAGAATTAGGTTATACTGATTGCATTTGCTAGATAAAAATCCCTCTTATAATTGTGCCCCACCCCCAAGAGGTGTGCCGTACACCATGACCCCCTCATCCCCTTCCCTCCTCCCTTCTTCCCCCCGTGCTCATTCCCCCACCCATCCCCCCGTGTATTAGCTCTTCTACTGCCTTCATATTAGAATATAGTACATTGGATTCTTGCTTTTCCATTCTTGTGATGTTTTACTAAGAAGAATGTGTTTTACCTCCAGCCAGGTTTATACAAAAGATGTAAAGTCTCCATCTTTTTTAGTGGCTGAATAGTATTCCATGGTATACATATACCACGGCTTGTTATTGCATTCCGGGATTAGTGTCATTTAGGCTGTTTCCACATTTGGCAATTATAAATTGAGCTGTGATAAACAGTCTAGCGCAAATGTCCTGATGATGAAAGGATTTCTTTCTTCTAGGTAGATGCCTAGTAATGGGATTGTAGGATCAAATAGGAGGTCTAATTTGAGTTCTTTGAGGATTCTCCATACTTCCTTCCAAAAAGGTTGTCTTAGTTTAAAGTCTCGCCAGCAGTGTAAAAGTGTTCTCTTCTCTCCACATTCATGTCAGCATCTGCAGTTTTGAGACTTTGTGACATGGGCCATTCTCACTGGGGTTAGGTGATATGTTGGGATGATTTTGATTTGCATTTCTCTGATGATTAGGGACGACGAGCATTTTTTTGTGGGTTTGTTAGCCATTCATCTGTCTTCTTCAGGGAAGGTTCTATTCATGTATCTTGCCCAGTGATATATGGGATTGTTGGGTCCTTTTTTGTTGATTAATTTGAGTTCTCTATAGATCCTAGTTATCAAGCTTTTGTCCAATTCATAATATGCAAATATCTTTTTCTTTTTTTTTGAGACAGAGCCTCAAGCTGTCACCCTGGATAGAGTGCTGTGGCATCACAGCTCACAGCAACCTCCAATTCCTGGGCTCAAGCGAGTCTCCTGCCTCAGCCTCCCAAGTAGCTGGGACTATAGGCGCCTGCCACAATACCCGGCCATTTTTTGGTTGCAGCCCCATTGTTGTTTGGCAGGCCCGGGCTGAATTCGAACCCGCCAGCTCAGGTATATGTAGCTGGCACCTTAGCCGGTTGAGCCACAGGCGCTGAGCCACAAATATCTTTTTCTGTTTTGAAGGTTGTCTGTTTGCTTTGGTTGTTTCCTTAGCTATACAGATTGAAGGAGGAATTTAATGGTGATTTTCTCTGGCGAGAGGGTGGAGGGTGCTATTAGAGGCACTGATTGTCTATATTATATAAGTAAACATTTAAAATTTTTAAGCTACATATATGTGTATTAGTTGACTGCATACATGGAAAAAAAGAAGTGTGGGCTCAGTGCCTGTTCTCAGTGGTTAGGGCTCTGGCCACATACACTGGGCTGGCAGGTTTGAACCCAGCCCAGGCCTGCTAAACAATGACGATAGCGACAAACGAACAAAAAAAAATAGCTAGGCGTTGTGGCGGGTGCCTGTAGTCCCAGCCACTTGGGAGACTGAGGCAAGAGAATCACTTAAGCCCAAGAGTTTCAGGTTGCTGTGAGCTGTGATGCCATGTGAGACTTTATCTCAAAAAAAAAAAAAGAAAGAAAGAAAGAAAAACAGAAGTGTGGGGAAAAAAAGAAGTTTTTAAGAGTCAGAGGGAAAATGCAAAATAACCAAGTAACGTTCCCTCCCCCAAACAAACTGATAAATAACTCCCTCCTCAAAACACAACCTCTTTCAGCTGATGTCTAAGTCTTTTATAGCCGGGCGTTATAGCGGCACTCTACTGAGGTGACATAGTGAGACTCTGTCTCAAAAATAAATAAATAAATAAATAAATAAATAAAATAAAACAAGTAAGTCTGTTCAAATTACAGTCCTAGCTCCTTTAGGACCCAGATTTAAGACAACCTTTCCTGATTCTTTTCTCTGCATTCCCGGAGGCGCTTAGCAGATTTTTTGAGCACCTGTCATTCTCCAGTGTCATTTGTTATGTGAGTCAGTGCCTGACTGTGAGGCTCAGGCTGTATCTGATGGCACCTCCCTTCCCTTGCTTGCCTTGTGTGTGGTGGGCACTTGGCAAAATGTTTGCCTGTATATGGGCAGGATTTAGCTCTTTATTTCCCTGCATTTTAAGCTCTGTTGGGTTACTGTTGCCAGGGGTGACTTTAGAACTTGGCTCAGTTTTCCAAACCTCTTTCCTGGCAGCATTCCACAAACCTAAGTGTTTTTTTGTTTTTTTTATTTACTGTCAACCTGGCAACCTGGCTGTTACGCCAAAATGGCCCCCTGGCCTTCCTCCAGGGAACATGCCTGGCAGGTTCTGGGTGTGGATGTGAAAGGTCAGGCTCTGTCACAGCCAAGGCCCAGTTTTTGCATAAGTTCCCCTAAAATGTGGCAGAAGCAGTCAAGGGTCTGGCCTTCCAGAAGAATATTGGGCAGCCAAACAAAGGGTGTTTATAGAGTTTATCGTAACATGGGAAAGTGTCTCTGCTCCAGAGTTAAATTAAAAAGAGTATAGATGCTGGGCGCCTGTAGCTCAGTGGTTAGGGTGCTGGCCACATGCACTGGGGCTGGTGGGTCCGGACCTGCCAAACAAACAAACAAACAAACAAAAAAATAGCCTAAAATAACTGAGCTACTAGGGAGGCTGAGGCAAGAGAATTGCTTGAGCCCAAGAGTTTGAGGTTGCTGTTAAGCTATGATGCCACAGTATTCTACAGAGGGTGTCGAAGTGAGTCTCTGTCTCAATTAAAAAAAAATTTAAAAAGAGCATAGAGTGTAAAAAAGAAAAAGAGTATAAAGTACACTTATAGCTCCGTGAAGCATGTATGTGAGCCAGAGCCTGGGAGGAAGTTTATCAACATGTCAACAGGGGTTGTCTTGGGATAGATCAAGAGGAGTGACTATTCCTTTTCTCCTTCTCTGTCATTTCTCCATTTCTTTTCTTTTTTTTTTAGTGACAGAATCTTACTTTGTCACCCTCGGTAGAGTGCTGTGGCGTCATAGCTCACAGCAAACCCCAGCTCTTGGGCTTAGCCAATTCTCTTGCCTCAGCCTCCCGAGTAGCTGGGACTACAGGTGCCCGCCACAACGCCTGGCTATTTTTTTTGTTGCAGTTTGGCTGGGGCTGGGTTCGAACCCGCCACCTTCGGTATATGGCGCCCTACTCACTGAGCCACAGGTGCCACCCCATTTCTCCATTTCCTAGAAAAAGGATATGTAGCATATATATTTTTAAATTTTAATAAGGAGAGAAATTCTAATTTTGTTTATCTGTTTATTTTAGAGACAAGTTCTTGGCCAGGTGTGGTGGCTTACTGCTATAATCCTAGCACTCTGGGAGACCAAGATGGGTGGATAGCTTGAGCTCACAGGTTCGAGACCAGCCTGAGCAAAAAAACCGAGACTCCCGTCTCTACTAAAATTAGAAAAACTGAGGCAAGAGGATCACTTGAGCCTGAGTTGGAGGTTGCTGTGAGCTGTGACTCCACAGCACTATACCCAGGGTGACAGCTTAAGACTATGTCTCAAAAGAAAAAGAGAAAGGGTCTTATTCTGTCATCCTGGCCAGAGTGCAGTGGCATCATCCCTCACTACAACCTCAAACTCCTGGGCTCAAGTGAACCTCCTCTCTGTCTTCTGAGTAGCTGAGACTAAAGGCACGTGTCACCACACCCAGCTAATTAAAAAAAAATTTTTTTATAGAGATAGGATATTGCTCTGTTGCCCATGATGAACTCTTGAACTCTTGAACTCTTGACCTCAAGCCATCCTCCCAAAGGAGACATAAGCCACTTTGCCTGTCCAAGAAATTTTATTTTCCAAAAATTGTTTTCCTGGCCTGGGAATATCTTTTTTTTTTTTTTTTTTGAGACAGAGCCTCAAGCTGTCGCCCTGGGTAGAGTGCCGTGGCATCACAGCTCACAACAACCTCCATTTCCTGGGCTCAAGCGAGTCTCTTGCCTCCGCCTCCCAAGTAGCTGGGACTAGAGGCGCCCGCCACAACGCCCGGCCATTTTTTGGTTGCAGCCGTCATTGTTGTTTGGCGGGTCCAGGCTGGATTCGAACTCACCAGCTCAGGTGTACGTGGCTGATGCCTTAGCCCGTTGAGCAATATCTTAACTATCATTCCACACCACCCCTTTTTTAAAAGTATGCGTTAAATTGTATTTCATCCTATTGTATACTTTACTTATCTCAGGAAAGAACATTTGAGTTGTTTTTCTTTTCCTGTTATAAATAGTGCTATATTAAATATCTTCATACATATATCAAAGTAAACTTTTAAAATACACATTTAGTTTTTATTTTTTTTTTTGCAGTTTTTGGCCAGGGCTGGGTTTGAACCTGCCACCTCCAGCATATGGGGCTGGCGCCCTACTCCTTTGAGCCACAGGTACCACTCTAAAATACACGTATCTTATAATCCCAGATACTTGAGAGGCTGTGGTGGGAAAATAACTTGAGCCCAGGAGTTCGAAATCAGCCTAGGCAACAAAGTGAGACCCTGTCTCCAAAAATACCCTCCAAAACAAAAATCCCCCCCCTTAAAACTACATATCATGTATTTTATAAAATGTAAATAATAAATGCCCAAGATAAAATGAATTCAAATCACATAAGTGTTATACAGTGACAGTGAGAAGCAGGTTCCCACCTCTGAGCCCTGTTTCCCGGGGCAATGTCCTTGGAGAATGTTCTTCCAGTATATAAGCATATGTATGCATGTGACTCGCCCCTTTTTCTTTTTCACAGAAAGGTCACAAACCTGTTCTGTGCCGCTGTGGCCAGCTTCTGCATTGGTCCACTGCACTGCTATGAGCTAGAACTTTCTGTTTTTTTTTTTTTTGCAGTTTTTGGCCGGGGCTGGGTTTGAACCCGCCACCTCTGGCACATGGGGCTGGCGCCCTCTTTCCCTGAGCCACAGGCGCTGCCCGAGCTAGAACTTTTGTAACACATACTATAGCCTGGTTGGGTCTATGTGCCTTGGTCTTATCTGCACAGCAATCATGTGACCATGGGCATTTTGCCTGATAGTAAACCCAAGCTCGGAGACAATAAGTCACCTGCCTGGGTAAATAGAGGAGCCATGTTTGAACATAGGCTATTTTGTTCCAGAGTTGATGCTCTTAATCAGTGCAGTATGTTTTTTTGTGCTCTAGGAATGCAGTATCAGAAAGTGTCTAGAATACAGTATCAAAATGATTAGGCAGCTAGCTTTAGACTTCTTATTTTGTTGTTTTAGGGGGGAGGTTTGTTGTTGTTAGTTTGTTTTGAGGTAAGAGTCTCACTCTGTTGCCCTGGGCAGAGTGACTTGGCATCACAGCTCACAGCAACCTCAAACTCCTGGGCTCAAGTGATCCTTTTGCCTCAGCCTTCAGAATAGCTGGAATTACAGGCACCTGCCACAATGCCTAGCTAATTTTTCTAGTTTTAGTAAAGATGGGGGTCTTGCTCTGGTCAGGCTGATCTCGAACTCCCAAGCTCAGGTGACCCACTTGCCTTGGCCTCCCAGGTGTGAGCCACTGGCCTGTTCATAGATTTTTGTGACTTAGTATCATTTCATTGTTGGAAACATCATAATAAATTTATCCATTCGCTCATTGAAGGGTATGGAAAATAGGTTGTTCCAGTCTTATCCTGACACAAATAGGATTTCCTTGTGAGTGTGTCTTTATACCCAGGCAGGGGTTGACGGCCTGAGGACTCCCCAGAGGTGGACTAGCTGGGGCAAAACATTTGTGTATTTAAACTTGGCTGGGCAAAGAGGTTACACTAGGCGGTGCCTGTGGCTCAGTGGGTTGGGTGAC
This sequence comes from Perodicticus potto, assembly GCA_963574655.1. NCBI lineage: Eukaryota > Metazoa > Chordata > Mammalia > Primates > Lorisidae > Perodicticus > Perodicticus potto. The sequence goes on along the minus strand of CAUYRH010138627.1, from coordinate 21,246 downwards.
AGTGGTAAGAGAAATGCCTAAGCCCAAGAGCTGGAGATTGCTATGAGCTGTGATGCCGTGGCACTCTACCAAGGATGGCAAAGTTTTTTTTTTTTTTTTTTAAGAGACAGAGTCTCACTTTGTTGCCGTTGGTATAGTACTATGGTGTCACAGCTCACAGCAACCTCTAGCTCTTGGGCTTAGGCGATTCTCTTGCTTCCGCTTCCCGCGTAGCTGGGACTACAGGCGCCCGCCACACGCCCGGCTATTTTTTGTTGCAGTTTGGCTGGGGCTGGGTTCGAACCCACCACCCTCAGTATATGGGGCCGGCGCCCTCCTCACTGAGCCACAGGCGCCGCCCAGGCAAAGTTTAAAAACAAACAAACAAACAAACAAACAAACAAAGAGGTTACACCAACTGATGTGCCCCCGCAGTGTGTGGACTCATCTGCTTCTCACATCCTTGTTGGCCAGCTTTGATTACACTCTTGCTTGTAACTCACCAAGGGTGTTTCTGATAGAGGCAAAGAACAGTAGTCACCCCAGAATAAGCCAAAGGAGCCAGTGTCTGATGCCTCGCTGGGGAGACAGGTGCCTCACTGTGGCAGCCTTGGGTCTTGGATGCACTGAACATTCTCAGAAGAGATTAGTATTTTTTTTTGTGCTCTAGGAATGCAGTATCAGAAAGTGTCTAGAATACAGTATCAAAATGATTAGGCAGTCTGGGTCCAAAAAGCTTTAGACTTCTAGCAAGATAAGAGCCTGGGCAGATGCTGGCATGGGGCAAGAAGCCACCCCATAACCTGGTGTCTGGACCACATGAGGAGCCTAAGGAGGCTTGAGCCCAGCTGTAGGGAATCTTCTTTCTAAAGGAATGTGCATGTGCTAAAATCCTTGTGGAAATTTGCTGGGGGAGTATTTATTAACAGGGCTTCTCTCTTCTTTTATTTCAAAAAATTTTCAAGCACATATATTAAAATTTAATTCCCATACCATGCAATCTACCTATTTTAAATGTATAATCTAATAGCTTTCAGTATATTTATAAAATTATGCTCCCATCACCACAACCAAGTTTTTTCCTTATTTATTTTTGAGGTGGAGTCTCACTATGATGCCCATGCTGAACTCAAACTCCTGGACTCAGGTTATACTTCTACCTCAGCCTCCTCAGTAGTCAGGGATGAGCCATTGAGCTGTACAACTTATTTTATTTTATTATTATTATTTTTGTTTTTTTCCAGTTTTTGGCCAGGGCTGGGTTTGAACCCGCCACCTTCGGCATATGGGGCCGGTGCCCTACTCCTTTGAGCCGTAGGCGCCACCAATTTAATTTTATTTTTTATTTATTTATTTTTTGCAGTTTTTGGCCTGGGCTGGGTTTGAATCCACCACCACCTCCAGTATATGGGGCTGGCACCCTACTCCTTTGAGCCACAGGTGCCACCCCCATTATTATTATTATTATTATTATTATTACTTTTAGACAGTCTCACTCTGGTGCCCTGACTAGAATGCATTAAAGCTTACAGCAACCTCAAGTTCTTGGGCTCAAGTGATCCTCTTGCCTCAGTTTTTTCTATTTTTAGTAGAGATGAGGTCTCATTATTGCTCAGCCTGGTCTCAGCCTCCCGAGTTCAAGCTATCCACTTGCTTTGGCTTCCCAGAGTGCTAGAATTACAGGCGTGAGCCACTGTGCCCAGCCCTCTACAACCAATTTTGGAACATTTTCATTACCCCTAAAAGAAACACTACATCCCTTAGCCATCCGCCACTAATATATATATCTCCTCCAACTCCAGACAACCACCAGTCTACTTTTCTCTCCATCTGGAACATTTCATATAAACAGAATCATACTGTGTACAATATGTAGCCTATTGTGTCTGGCTTCTTTCACATTTTCAAGGTTCATCCACATTGTGGCATGTATTAGTACTTTAGTCCTTTTTTTTTGAGACATAGTCTCACTATGTCACCCTGAGTAGAGTGCCGAGTACTATGGTGTCACAGCTCACAGCAACCTCAAATTCTTGGGCTTAAGCAATTCTCTTGCCTCAGCCTCCTAAGTAGCTGGGACTACAGGCACCTGCCATGATGCCTGGCTATTTTTTTGTTTCAGTTGTCTTATTTAGCTGGCCCAGTCCAGGTTCGAGCCCATCAACTTCGGTGTATGTGGCTGGCACCGTAACCACTGTGCTATGGGCATCGAGCCATACTTTAGTCCTTTTTATTGCTGAATAATACTTGAGTATATAGATAGATCAGCTTTTAAAAATCTATTCATGGGCAGCTCCTGTGGCTCAAAGGAGTAGGGTGCTGGCCCCATAGGCCGGAGGTGGCAGATTCAAACCCAGCTCCGGCCAAAAAACAGAAAAAAACAGAAAAAAAAAAAAAATATATATATATATATATATAAATCTATTCATGATGGACATTTGGGCTGTTTCCACCTTTTGGGCTATATGTGCTGCTATTATGTGCATATTTGTTTTCATTTCTTTTGGGTAGATATTCAAGGAATGGAAGTGCTGGATAGTATGGTAACACAATGTTTAGTCCCTCTTTCTGGTAAAAGAACAAGCAATTGGGATTTGACAGGCTTGGGTTTGAGTCCTAAGTCTGTTGTTTCCTGGATCCTACCTGTCAGGGGAGATAAGTCGCAACTACTTTTTACAACAGAAAGAGATTTCTTTAAGATTTTTCGTTTCTTTTTCCATTGTTTTATCAATCTTAGAGCTATTCCATGTTCCTTGCAGAAAACATTTAAAGTGAAGTTATCCTTTCTATTAAGGCTTTAGTGTGTATTTCAGACTTCTCCGTATTTCAATTTAAATACAGTTACAAGTAAATAAATATGGAATTTTTATTACTGTTGTAGGATGATGCTTTATATGTTCTTCAGTAACCAGTTTTTAATAGATCATCATATTTTTCAACATCTTTAAATGTGGATCTAGTCCGTAATTTTTTTTATTAGCTTGTCATTGTATGGATATACCATAGTTTCTTTAGGCATTGCTTTTATGAGATACTTAGGGAGTTTCCAGTTTTTTGCTATGATATTCAATGCCAGGTTCCCTTGATAATTGTACCAAACCTGTAAGGGTCTGTGGCACAGAGTCGGGCAGCCTCATAGCCCCAGTGGCTTCTTCCTATCCTGGCACCTGGCTCTGTTTCTCCACTTATTCCTGTTTCTTTAATTTGTCACTGGGTTTGGTTTGAGAACTTTACTGTCCTCCAGGAGGGGAGATGAGTCAGGCTGTCTCAGAGATATATTTTAAAGTCTACAGAAGTGATGATAGGAAAACAAACGTTTTGTATAACCTCCACTTTATGAACATAACAGTTGATGTTTCAGGGATTTCTCAGTGAGTCACAGAAGGTGGGGAGGCCTTGATTGCTGTGATAGTGCTAATAATAATAAGTATAATAATAACATAAAATGATAACAACAGCAATATCATCCTTTGTGCCAAAGAAATTACAGACATATTACCTGCATATCTGGCCTCACTTCTGACATATTCCAGGAAATATATTATTACTATTATTCAATTTTTATTTATTTTTATTTTGTTCCCTCAGGCTTTGAAGAAGCTAAAAGTCTCATATTCTCTAGCCAGAGTTATAGTTTTCCTCCTTTTCTATGTAAGATTAATTAGCCCATTCAACAGCTGAGTTCTAGAATCTTTAGAATTAGAAAATATTAGAGCTAGCTTGACCTTAAGAATCATCTAACTCAGTGTTTTTGTTGTTGTTGTTGTTGTTTATTAACTTTGTTTGTTTGGTTTTTTTTTTTTTGAGACAGAGCCTCAAGCTGTCACCCTGGATTGCGTACCGTGGCATCACAGCTCACAGCAACCTCCAATTCCTGGGCTCAAGCGATTCTCCTGCCTCCGCCTCCCAAGTAGCTGGGACCACAGGCACCCGCCACAACGCCTGGCCATTTTTTGATTGCAGTCATCATTGTTGTTTGGTGGGCCCGGGCTGGATTCAAACCCGCCAGCTCAGGTTTATGTGGTTGGCGCCCTAGCCCGGTGAGCCACAGGCACCGAGCCTGTTTATTAACTTTGATTTATACATGCAATACCTAAATTCATTTCATTGAAAAAAAAATGCAAGTCAGGCACGGTGGTTCACACCTGTAATCCTAGCATTCTGGGAGGCCTAGGCGGATGGATAGCTTGAGCTCACGAGTTCGAGATCAGCCTAAGCAAAAAGCAAGACCCTATCTGTACTAAAAATAGAAAAATTGAGGCAAGAGGATTGCTTGAGCCCAAGAGCTGTGAGTGATGATGCCACAGCACTCTACCCAGGACAACAGCTTGAGACGCTCAAAAAAAAAAAAAGAAAAAGAAAAGGAAAAAAACCTGCAGTGTAGTTAAAACTGAAGTCACTTTGATCAACTTCTTATCCCCCTATTCTCTGAGATAACCATTATGTTTGGTGTAGATAATTTGTCAGACCTCTTTTAATGTATTTACATGTAAGTATGCATTTGCGTATATATCCCTTAGAAACACCCTTAGAAAATCCATGGGGTTTCTACACTAGTAAATGGTGTTATAGTGTTTTTATTATTCTGCAACTTACTTTTTTCTTCCCAAATAAGTCTGAGAAATCGTCCATGTGGGCAGCTTGTTCTTGCCAAGTGCAGGTTATCATTCCACTGTAGGCAGCCAGGTTATTTGCACTAACAGACCTGGGCCAGGTTACCTGGGCACATCCCGGGTAGGTGATCGGAATGGCTGAGTCACAAGTCAGTGCAGGACAAGGTTCATCACCACTGCTAGATCACTCTCAAAGGTGGCAGTACCAGCTTTCATTTCCCTAGAGATGTCTGGACTGTCCACTTCCCATTAACATCTTTTTCCTGGCCCCCTGTTCCTGGGATGAGTGTGTCTACCGTGGGTGCAAGGGCTATGGAAAATGTTGACCACTAGTTGCCAAAACCTTCTTCATCCTCATTTATAAACCAAGAGATCAAAATTCCCACAGTTTGTGGTGGGCTGGAAGCAAAGTTAAGGTCTTCAAATGTCAGTATAAGACTTTTTATATTGTGTTTTAAAAACATAAGTCAGTTGCATCAAACCCCCCTGTTGCCAGTAAGGTATGGTGTGCATCTTTTCTGGGTTTGGGAAAAAAGGTAATTTTGACTCTGTGAAATACTATGCCGTCTAATTCTGAAATACTTTGTTCCTCGGTTGGGTTTCGTGGCTGGTGCCATGGCATCCAGCCAGGAGGTAATTTATGTTGTTAATCTTCATTGAATGGGGATGGCCCCTGCCATTGGTGGGGAGTGGCAGAGTCATTGAGAGAGGTGCAGATTGAGAGCAAGGACCTGTATAGACGCGGTCAGAAGGGCGGCCTGCTGACTTCTCAGAGAGCTGCCTACTCCCTGACAAGTGAAGTTCAGAGGCTATCCCTGCCACTCTCAGCAGCTACAATATGAGAGGACCCTGCGGCACTTTAAAGAGCAGGGATCAAAATTCAGAAAATGTTTTAGATGTATACATGTCTGCTCTGGGGTTATTTATTTATTTATTTATTTATTTATTTATTTTTTCTTTCTTTGCTTTTATTGATATAAGGATAAGATATTAGACGGATTATAGTATCTTACAATGCCCACATCAATATTCTTAAGGGTAAAAATTGGAAATCAAGGAAGCAATTAGAACATATAGGTAAATACTTATAACCAAAGAAGGTATAAATATACATTTATAAATAGGTTATAAATTCTGGGGTTATTTATAACAAGGAGAAATAAGTGACAAGCTCTAAGTCTAACAATGGAGGTCAACAGGTAAATCGATAATGACACTAAACTTAATGGTAGATTTTTTACACAACTGTTAAAGCAGGGTGCAACTAACTTGTTAATTTTACAATTGCTCGATATAATGTTTGTGTTAAAAAAAATTAAGTGACTTGTTTCCTGCTTCTTGGAGTATACTCAGGAGAACCTTTTTTGGAGGAGAACTTGGTAATTTATAGATTTTAAACGTGATCCAGCAATTGCATTTCCAAAAAATATGTCCTACCAAAGATCTTGTACTTGTGCACAAAGATTTGGCTGTGCGAGAATGTTCACTTCAGCACTGTTTGTACTGGGAAGTGCTGGAGGGAATCCGAATATCCATGAACTTGAGGTTAGACAAATAATTTAAGGTACATTTATACAATCATATATCTGGCAGCCGTGGGAAAGACATGAGGTCACCTAGCCAGTCTGTACATATGACATGGAAAGATGTCCAAGATCCTGCATTGAGAGGAGGAAAATAAGATGGAGAACAGAACACATGGTGTGTGCACATTATGTAAACTAAGGCATATGAAAAACTTGCAAAATGTCTACATTAACCATCAGCCGTGGTTTTCAGAGGAAGCAGATTAGGAAGGACTTCCATTTTCTAGTCCAGAATTCGATAGTGCGTGTGGTGTTTACATGAAGCGGACCGTACTTCTGGAATCAGGAAAACAAATCGATCACTAACTGAAGTACAAAGAACCATTGACCCATTCTCCTGAAAGGATAGGAATTCTATTAATTTACAGTGTGATTCCAATTGTATTAAAAAAATGTGCGTAAGAGTTCTGATTACGGACTAATCTGAGGTGTTGATTGTTGTTCTACTGGATGGCGTAGGATGCATTTGACTTTTCCTGTCTTTTTCAAGTATTTTCATTAAGCCGAAATTAGCTTCTGAATTGAGAGAAAAGAATTATGGACTTTATTTTTCGGACTTGCAGAGATTTGAAAGCCCCAGTGAGGGGGCCTGGACTGTGTGTGTCTGGAAAGGTCCAGATCCGTGGCTGAGCCGCTTCTATTTTGAGCAGTATTCCAGCAAGGGAGCCTGGGCCAGGGATATGGGTAAAGTGCAGCCCTATTGTGGTTGAGTTGCTGAGAAGCTGAACCTCCTGCAAAGGCTGTCTAGGGTGGCTGAGGGATGCCAGTGGCCTGGAATTACTGTCTCTGTTTTTGAATTTTTTTTTTCAATTTTTTAATTTAAAAAATTTTATAAATTGGCTCGGCGCCTGTAGCTCAGTGGCTAGGGTGCCAGCCACATACACCAGAGCTGGTGGGCTTGAATCCAGTCCTGGCCTGACAAACAACAATGACAACTCCAACCAAAAAATAGCCGGGTGTTGTGGTGGACGCCTATAGTCCCAGCTACCTGGGAGGCCAAGGCAGGAGAATTGCTTAAGCCCAAGAGTTTGAGGTTGCTGTGAGCTGTGATGCCACGGCACTCCACCGAGGGTGACATAGTGAGACTATGTCTCAAAAATAAATAAATAAATAAGGGCCAGGCGCAGTGACTCACACCTGTAATTCCAGCACTTTGGAGGCTGAGGTGGGTGAATTGCCTGAGCTCACAGGTTCAAGATCAGCTGAGCCAGAGTGAGACCTCATCTCTAAAAATAGCCGGGGGTTGTGGTGGGAGCCTGTCATCCCAGCTACTTGGGAGCCTGAGGCATGAGAATCACTTAAGCCTAAGAGTTTGAGGTTGCTGTGAGCTGTGACTGCACAGAACTCTACCAAGGGCTACAAAACAAGACTCTGTCTCAAAAATAAATAAATAAGGCTTGGCACCTATAGCTCAGCAGCTAGGGTGCCAGCCACATACACTGGAGGTGGCGGATTCGAATCCAGCGCGGGCCTGCCAAACAACAATGACAGCTACAACCAAAGAATAGCTGGGTGTTGTGGCAGGCGTCTGGAGTCCTAGCTACTTGGGAGGCTGAAGCAAGAGAATCACTTAAGCCCAAGGGTTGGAGGTTGCTGTGAGCTGTGATGCCACAGCACTCTATTGAGGGCAAAAAGTAAGACTCTGTCTCAAATAAATAAATAAATAAATAATACTTAAATTTATTTATTTATTTTTGGCGGTTTTTGGCCGCGGGCTGGGTTTGAACCCGCCATCTCCAGCATATGGGGCCGGTGCCCTACTCCTTTGAGTCACAGGCGCCATCCTATTTTTTTTTATTTTTTGAGATAGAGTCTGACTCTGTCACCCTGGGTAGGATGCTGCGGCATCATAGTTCATAGCAATCTTAAACTCTTGGGCTCAAGACATTCTCTTGCCTCAGCCTCCCAAGTAGCTGGGATTACAGGTACCACCATAATCCCCAGCTAGTTTTAGAGACGGGATCTCACTCTTGCTCAGAGTGGTCTCAAACTCTTAAGCTCAAGCAATCCAAAGCTTCAGCCTCCCAGAGTGCTAGGACTACAGGCATGAGCCACTGCACCTGGCCCTTTATTTATTTATTTTAGAGATGGGGTCTTGCTATGTTTCCCAGATTAGACTCAAACTGCTGGGTTTATAAAATGGGCTTTTAAAAGCAGATAGAGGGCAGCACCTGTGGCTCACGGAGTAGGGTGCTGGCCCCATATACCGGAGGTGGTGGGTTCAAACCCAGCCCTAAAAAAAAAAAAAAAAAAGCAAACATGGAATGTCAGGCATGGTAGCTCATGACTGTAATCCTAGCAGTCTGGGAGGCCAAGGCAGGTGGATTGCCTGAGCTCATAGGTTATAGACCAGCCTGAGCCAGAGCAAGACCTCGTTTCTAAAAATAGCTGGGTGTTGTGGCAGGCACCTGTAGTCCCAGCTACTTGGGAGGCCGAGGCAAGAGAATCACTTAAGCCCAAGAGTCTGAGGTTGCTGTGAGCTATGACACCACGGCATTCTACTGAGGGCGAAAAAGTTAGACTGTCTCAAAAAAAAAAAAAAAAAAAGCAAAGATGAAGCCAGGCATAGTGGGGGTCACACCTGTAATCCTAGCACTTTGGAAGGCCAAGGCTGGCTGATCCCTTGAGCTCAGGAGTTGAAGACCAGCCTGAGCAAGAGTAAAACCCGTCTCTACTAAAAGTAGAAAAATTAGCCTGTAGTCTCAGCCACTAAGGAGGCTGAGGCAAGAGGATTGTTCAAGCCCAAGAGTCTGAAGTGGTTATGAGCTATGATGCCATGGTACTCTACCCAGAGCAACAGAATGAGATTCTGTCTCCAAAAAAAAAAAAAAAAAGAGGGGGAGATTGTTCCATAATAATTGTTTAGCAGCTTGTTCTCTTTTCATATTGTGCTGTGGACATCTTTCCCAATTAATAACCAAAAAGTTCTAGTTCTCAATAGGTCGTGAAAAATTGGGGGGGTAATTTTAGCCATCACAATGATGGGGGCACTGCTGTACAAGGGAGAGGGGCCAGGGATGCTGGTTCTGATATACTCCGAGCTTAGGAACATTGTTTGGATTTCGTGTAGGGCAATAAAATGAGGTGTTATGCAATAATTTATTATAAAAAGGGGGCACTGTGTCTGACACGGTCAAGAATCCTCACTCTGGCACAAATGCAGCCTTTTGGAAGGACTGCTTAACCTTTTATTTATTTATTTATTGTTTTTGAGACAGAGCCTCAAGCTGTCACCCTGATAGAGTGCTGTGGCATCACAGCTCACAGCAACCTCCAATTCCTGGGCTCAAGTGAGTCTCCTGCCTCTGCCTCCCAAGTAGCTGGGACTATAGGCGCCCGCATATATATATATTTTTTTTAGGTTGCAGCCACCATTATTGTTTGGCGGGCCCGGGCTGGATTCGAACCCGCCAGGTCAGGTGTACGTGGCTGGCACCTTAGCCTGTTGAGCCACAGGCACCGAGCCTGCTTAACCTTTTAAATAGATGTCACCATAATGTGTTTAGCCAATCCCCACCAATGAACCTTTGGGATGAATTCAATTCTGCCCAATCACAAAAAATCTCTTTTTTTCCACATGACTATGTTGCCAGATTGCCTTTTAGAAAAGGTTCATACTCAATTATAATATGTGAGGTTATTCATTTCCCCACATCCTGACCAGCACTCACTAAAACATTTGTCAGTCTGAGTGGGAGAATGGTATGTTATTTTCATTCTCAACTTTCTGATTTCAAGTGAAATGGTGTGTAGTTAAGATGCATCAGTTCCGCTCACAGGAAGGTTGTGCCCATGAGAGCAAATAGGGCCTTTAGGAGTGTATGTGATTGTGTTCCTGAAAGAGTACTAAGTGGGAGTCTTTCTTGTGGATGATGTCTGTCTCCCAGAAGAAACAGCAGGGTGGGAGTAGGCTGGGCTGTGCTGTCCCTGAGGCCCTGGTCTGGGCCTAATGCTGCCATTTGCCCTCTGCAGGAAGCCTGGAAACATGCCATCGAGAAGGCCAAGCACATGCCTGACCCCTGGGCTGAGTTCCACCTTGAAGACATTGCCACAGAGTGTGCTACTCGGCACAGGTCAGCATCTCATCTAGGGACCTCAAGGCCTGGGGGTGGGGGTGGGTGGGTTCTGCTTTTGCTCATAATCAGTAAGGCTTGAGTACCCTTGGGAACCTGGAGAAGGGAGTGCTAATACCAACAGCCACTATTGGAATACTGCATGGGTAAGGCCCCATACGTTGTCTCACTGAAGCCTTTTCTGGCTCCTAGAAGGTGCCTATTAAATAGGCTGGGCTGAGCTATGTTGCAGTAACAAATACCCAATATTTCTTATGTATATGAAGTTGGGTGAGAGGTGAACAGCTCTTCAGGGCAGCTGGAGATCCAGGTTACTTCCACTTCATGGCTCTCTCATCAATATGTGACCCAACCATCACTACCAAAAGGGAAGCTGGAATGTGGAGATAGCACACCAGCTGTTCAATGCCTTGGCCAGGAAATGGTGTCACTGTTGCATGTCCACTGGTAAGATTTAGTTACACAGTCCCACCTGGCTACAGGGGGGCTGAGAAGGGTACGCTGCCCTCTCCACCCCTCTACATTATGTTCTTGATCCTTTGAGAAGATGCTTTAGAGTCCCTCTCCACAGCTGAAGAACCCCTCCTGGTAGAATCTATGGTCTGTACCTGGCAGCTGAGGTCAGCATCATAGGTAGGGCGTGTGCTTGGTTCCTTTCCACCAGTGAGAGCACAGTAGGAGCTGGCTGGTGACATACTCTCTGAAGGCACAGTAGGAGCTCAACTGGGATCTCAGACAAGTCCAAACTGTGTTTATTTCCTGATCAAAGTGCTTAACTTTACCTGCCCTGGCTGGCAGTGGTAAGAGACCAGGTGGTGTTGGCTAGAACCTCCTGGGATTGTTTTTTTTTTTTTTTTTCTTTGAGGCAAGAGTCTCGTTGTCTCACTCTGTCACCATGGGTAGAGTGCTGTGGTGTCAGCTCATAGCAACCTCAAACTCCTGGGTTAAAGCCATCCTTCTGCCTCAGGCTCCTGAGTAGCTGAGACTATAGTTGCCTGCCACAACACTTGGCTAGTTTTTCGGTTTTTAGTAGAGATGGTGTTTTGTTCTTCTTGGCTGGTCTTGAACTCCTGAGCTGAGGTGATCCACTTGCCTCGGCCTCCCAGAGTGCTAGGATTATAGGCATGAGCCACCATGCACGGCCTCCTGGCATTTTTAAACTGGAGGTTTTCTTCTCCATCTCTGAGTTTTTAAGAACCTTGGCATAAAGACAGATTTCCTGTTCAGGGTGGCTAAGAGCAAGGTTCTGGTTCAAACCAATTTGTGTTTAAATCCTGGCCTTTGGGTAGATTACTTCACTTCTCTGGACTATAGAGAGCCCCCATCTGGAAAATAAGCACAATAATTATAGCAATCTCATTGGTCTCCCAGGAAAGTTGAATGAAGCAATCTCTTCAAGCACCCAGGGTAGAGTGAGTGCTCGATGAACTTTGAGTAACTCTTACCTTTGTGATGTTAGAGGTTGGGAGTGACAGATAAGACTCTTCCAATGTCACATTATCACTCCCTGCCCCAGATTCCAGGTGCCTCTGAGATTGTGGTCTCTTGGAGATGAGAGACCGTTATTTCCTTTACTTTAGTCTGCCTTAATCTCTGTATAGTAATAATAATAATAATCTTTGCTATTATTTATTAAGCACAGTAGAGTTGACCTTTGATCAACACAGAGGTAAGGGGTACTAACCTCTCATGCAATCAAAAATCCGCATCTAACTTTTGATTTCCCCAAAATTTAACTAATAGTTTACTGTGGGCCATAACATACATACAATTGGAACATGCAAGAATGTACCAATTACATACAATTGATTAAAATATAAATCAACTAGTATCTGCATATATTTTATGTATTTGTGACATACCTAGCCTTAAGGTTCATCTGTGAGTTTTTTCAAATTGTAAATTTCAAAAAAATTTTCCAATACATTAATTGGGGGAAAAAATCTGTGTATAAGGTAAACTGTGTTCGTCAAATCCATGTTGCCCGAGGGACAGATGTTCTTTTTATTTTTTTTTTTTTTGAGACAGAGCCTCAAACTGTCACCCTGGGTAAAGTGTTGTAGCATCACAGCTCACAGCAACCTCCAACTCCTGGGCTCAAGTGATTCTCTTGCCTCCGCCTCCCAAGTAGCTGGGACCACAGGCACCCGCCACAATGCCTGGCTATTTTTTTTGGTTGCAGACATCGTTATTGTTTGGCGGGCCTAGGCTGGATTCGGAGCAGCCAGCTCAGGTGTATGTGGCTGGCACCTTGAGCCATAGGCGCCGAGCTCCAAGGGACAGGTGTTCTTGCACAGGCTGGTGCCAGCAAGTTTGCAGCTCTGAGGTCCTGTCTTCCCTCTTCCCTGCAAAGCCTCCGCTTGTTTTTCAGGCTCTGGGAAACCTGTTCTTACCGAGGCTGGGAGTGTTTTGGAATCTGCTCCAGCTGAGGGGTGAGCCAGGGGAGGCCTCCAAGTAGAGCTAAGAACACCTCAGCCAAGAGGGAGGTTTTAGACTTTTAGGGATAGCCCGAGATGAGATTTCCATCAAGCAAACCTGTTTTAGGTGCAGCCAGGCCCAGAGGCTGATTTGCTCTGGGAAAGGAGACATGAAAATGTTCTGGAACTTTCTTCAGCTCTCTCTTTGCCTTGGGTGTGCACCTATCTGTGGAGGGAAAAGCTCAGTTTCTCTGAGCTCTCAGTTTCACCACATGCTCACGACACAGAATGCTTCTGTGACCCCAAAACCCGTGGGGATTTCTCCCCACTAGCAACAAATAAGCTCTGCAGCAGATGCCAGCTGGGCATCCTCTAACCCAGTTCATTTCTGACACCATCTACCTGGAAGTAGTGTCTCGTCCCATGAGACTGCCCCCACTTCCAGTGCCAATCACAAACTCCAGGTTGTTCTGTGTTTGTGACTGATCAGCTATAAATCGGGGTTCCCACAGTCCCCTCCCTGGATTCAGTTAATATGCTGAAGTGGCTCACACAACTCAGGGAAACAGTCACTTAGGTTTATTGGTTTTTTTAAATTTTTGAGACAGGGTCTCATTATGTCACCCTCAGTAGAGTGCCGAGTGCCGTGGCGTCACACCTCCCAGCAACCTCATACTCTTGGGCTGAAGCAATTCTCTTGCCTCAGCCTAAACAGCTGGGACTACAGTCATGCATCACAACACCCGGGTATTTTTTGTTGCAGTTGTCATTTAGCTGGCCTGGCCGGGTTCAAACCCACCAGCCTCGGTGTATGTGGCTGGCACCTTAACCACTGTGCTATGGGTGCCGAGTCAGTTTTACTGTTTTTTTACAAGAGATACAGAGGCATGGGGTGAGGCACATGGGAATAGGCACAGGTATTCCGTGTCCTCTCCAGGCATGCCACCTTCCAAATGCTGTGTCCGGCAACGTGGAAGCTCTCTGAACCTAGTCCTTTATGGAGGCTTCATTGTGTAGATGTGATTGACTAAACTATTGGCTGTTGGTGATCAACTCAACCTCAGCCCCTGGGGCTTGAGGATGGGGATGAAAGTCCAGGCCTCTAGTCCTTGCATAGGTCTCTCTGGTGACCAGTCCCCTCCTGAAGCTACTCAGGGCTTGCAGCCATCAGTTGTCTCATTAGCATTTACACAAAGACACCACTGTGAAGATTCTAAGGATTTTAGGAGTTGCATCCTAAGAAATAGGATCCAAGACTAAATATGTATTTTATAATATCACAAGCCAGCATTGGGGCTTAGAAAATGGTACCCAGGCTCAGCGCCTGTAGCTCAGCAGCTAGGGTGTCAGCCCTATACATCAGAGGTGGCAGGTTCGAATCCAGCACGGGCCTGCCAAACAACAACGACAACCACAATCAAAAAATAGCCTGGCGTTGTAGCAGGCGCCTATAGTCCCAGCTACTTGGGAGGCTGAGGCAAGAGAATCACTTAAGCCCAAGAGTTGGAAGATGCTGTGAGCTGTGATGCCACAGCACTCTACCAAGGGTGACAGAGTGAGACTCTGTCTCAAAAAAGAAAAAGAAAATGATACGCAAAGTGAAGACCTCAGAAGCAGCATCAGAAGCAAAGGCTTCTCCCACCCTCCTGTTTCTCAGCCTTCATTCTCCTCCAAGGCAGCCATAGAAACTAGAATCCCTCTTCTCCAAGGTAGATCATAGAAACCTGAATCCTTTTTCCCCAAAGCCAGCCACAAAACCTAAAAATATTACTCTAGCCTTCCCCTACTTTTCTGTGTAACAGCTGGCCTTAAGGAAATTAAGATGCAGAGGGATCCCTCCCTGGAGGAAGAAATGCTACAACAGGGAGGCCAAGAAGAGTCTGGACAGACAGGCCTTGCTAGGTTTCCCCACTCAGTCTGTTACCATCAAGTCATGCCCTTTTTGTCTAATCCAGTGGTCTCAACCTTCCTAATGCCTCAACCCTTTAATGTAGTTCCTGCGGGTCCTGACTGCTGGTCTAATCACTTGTCTTCATGGCTGTTCCTCCTCCTTTGAATCTAGGCATAAAATCAAATAGCTTCCCCTGTATCTTTGGGTCTTTGTTCTCAAGACTCCCATGTGATGTAAAACTATGTCAAATAGATTGGTCATGCTTTTGTCTTGTTAACCTGTCTTGTCTGTGATCCTTGCGATGGCAGGAAAAGGATCATTCCCTGTCTGCCCTTATACCAGCTGCCCTTATACCCTTTCTTGGCTGGAGTCACCTCCCTCACCTCTTCCTGCACAGGACAGTTGTTTCTTCTTGGGAAATGTTCCCAGCTTCCTGGAGTGAAGATTGAGGGCACAGCCACCTCCTTCTCTGGGACATCCATTTGTTACACAGACCAGCTATAATCACAGTATTTATTTATTCGATCATTTATCCAACATGGTTTTATTTATTAAGCATTCACACACACACTAGGCCCTGGATGAGCAAGACAGATGGAGGTCTGCTTTGGTGGAGTTACAGTCCAGTGAGGGAGTGTGACACAGCACTGTAGTGAGTGCTGGGGAGACAGGGATGGGAGCACAGGGGTGGGGGAACAGGATGAGAGAGGAGGGGAGAGGGAAGATGGCCAGTGTTGGGTTGTCTACAACCCAGTCCAGGAACTGGGCTAGGCCTGTGGCCCAGGGTGAAGAGTGGGCTGGATCCAGAAAGGTCCCTTGCCTTTACCCACTGAGGGACAGACAGGATCAGATTATGGACGCTGTGCTCTAGGGCGGCTCTGGTTTCTGCAGGTACAATGCTGTCACCCGGGAATGGCTAGAAGATGACGTTCTGATCAAGATGGCGTCTCAGGTGAGCTGGGCCCTGAGCCCTGTGAGGAGGGCGACAGAGATGAGTAGGGACTTCCTCCAGCTGAATTCAGTCTGTGCGTCTTCCCTCCGCAGCCTACTTTATTTAAACTCTGGGTATTCTTCATGTTGTTGTTTATTAGATTTTTTTGTAACAGCATTAGTGAGATACAACCAACATACCATACAATTCACCTATTTAAAGTGTACAAGTTCGGCTCGGCGCCTGTGGCTAAACGGGCTAAGGCGCCAGCCACGTACACCTGAGCTGGCGGGTTCGAATCCAGCCCAGGCCCGCCAAACAATAATGACGGCTGCAACCAAAAAATGGCCGGGCGTTGTGGCGGGTGCCTCTAGTCCCAGCGACTTGGGAGGCGGAGGCAGGAGACTCACTTGAGCCCAGGAATTGGAGGTTGCTGTGAGCTGTGATGCCACGGCACTCTATCCAGGGTGACAGCTTGAGGCTCTGTCTCAAAAGGAAAAACAAAAGTGTACAAGTTGAATGTTTATTTATTTATTTATTTGTATATTATTTGAGACAGTCTCAAGCTGTCACCATGGGTAGAGTGCCGTGTCATAATAACTCACAGCAACCTCCAACTCTTGGGCTTAAGCAATTCTTTTGCCTCAGCCTCCCAAGTAGCTGGGACTACAGGTGCCCATCACAACGCCCAGCCATTTTTTTTTATTGCAGTTGTCATTTTTAGCTGGCCCAGGCTGGTTTTGTACTCGCCAGCCTTGGTGTATGTGGCCGGCGCCCTCCCCACTGAGCTACGGGCACCACTATCAGTATTTTTTTGGCAGATTCACAGAGTTGTGTGGCCATCACCACAATCAATTCCTGAACGTTCTCCCCCTCCCCAGATGAAATCCCATGCCCATTAGCCATCACTCCCCATTCCCTCCTCTTCCCCTGGCCCCTGGCAACCACTGTTCTGCTTTCTGTCTCTATAGATTTTTCCTATTCTGGATATTTCATATACCAAGATATCACACATCAAAAGAGTATCTTGGCACTCTTGAAAATCAATTCACCATACATGTAGATATCAATTTTTTTTTTAAATTGTGGGTCACCACCTATTATTGAGTTGTTAAATAAATTCAGCAGCTTGCCACCAGCCTTTGGGGAAAAAAAGAGAAAGAAAAAGACTAGAAAATAGTATCTTCGTGCGTAGGGAGGGTTAGGGTTGTTTTGTGAAACTTTTTTAGTGTAACATACACACAGAAAAGAGTACAGCTTGATGAGTTTTCACAAAGTGAACACCAACACCCAGATCAATAAACAGAACATAACCAGCGGTACCCCTCAGTGTCTACTTCCCTGCCTCCAAGGGTGAGCACCACTCTGAATTCTAACACCCTGATTAGTTTTTTGGGTTTTTTTTTTGAGACAGAGCCTCAAGCTGTTGCCCTGGGTAGAGTGCTGTGGCATCACAGCTCACAGCAACCTCCAACTCCTGGGCTCAAGCAATTCTCTTGCCTCAGCCTCCCAAGTAGCTGGGACTACAGGCACCCACCGCAACGCCCGGCAATTTTTTGGTTGTAGTTGTCATTGTTATTTTGGCAGGCCCGGTCTGGATTTGAACCCGCCAGCTCTGGTGTATGTGGCTGGCGCTTTAGCCACTTGAGCTATAAGCGCCGAGCCTACCCTGATTAGTTTTGCTCAGGTGTATACTTCCTCTAAGTATAGAGGAGCCTGGAGCCACATGACAGGTGTTCTCGTGAGCATGGCTTCTATTGCATGACATTTTGTGTTCAGTCTCAGTGCTAGATAGTATTTCCTTGAATGAATAGACCTGGTTGATTTCTCCAGAGTATTGTTGATGGACACTTAGGTTGTTTTCTACTTTTTTCTGTTACAGATAGGGCTGCACTGTCCCTCCCCCATGGGTTCCTCCTCTCAGCTGGGGTGGAGGGTTGATGTGGTCCTAGTCATCCCAAATGCCTCTGGGCTGGAAGGCTTCTTGGGCTTTGGTGCTCAGGTGCAGGAGGGGAGGGCTCAGGGATTTCTCAGGCTCCTAGTTGGAGGGTGACGACATCTCCTGGCTCAGGGCTGCTTCTGGATGGGCCATGGGGGACTGACAACTCTCCATGTGGTATCTTTCAGCCCTTCGGCAGAGGAGCCATGAGGGAGTGCTTCAGGACGTAAGTGACTCAGTCTGGCGCTCAAGGCCCTTGCCCAGACTCCCAGAGGCCCCTAAGAGCTGGGGCACTGGGTCATTTTTGGCCAAGGAACAGAGACAGTGGCCTCTGCCCTCTTGTGTCCTGAGTTTCTCTCCTTCTGGTCCCCCTAAGCCTGGCTATTGGGGTGGCTCAGGAAGAACAGGGAGTATCCCACCCATCTCTGCTCTGGTGCTTAGAGGTCAAGGCATACAGAATAGGAGGCCAATGACCCTTACCCCTACTTCCCAGCTCTTTGAAAGACACAAAGGGGCAGGAAAGGCCTGTCCACCAGCCAGACAGGCTGTCCTGAGGACCCAGGGATGTGACCCCAGAGTGCCCAGGCAGGCCGCTTGCTGCCTTCCCCCTTCCCAGGAAGAAGCTGTCCAACTTCCTGCATGCCCAGCAGTGGAAGGGAGCCTCTAACTACGTGGCAAAACGCTACATCGAGCCCGTGGGCAGGGACGTGTACTTCGAGGATGTGCGTCTACAGATGGAGGCCAAACTCTGGGGGGAGGAATATAATCGACACAAGCCCCCCAAACAGGTATATACCCCCCACCTGCCTGTTCCCCATGCCAGGGCAGTTGGGCACAGTGTCTGGGAAGGAGGGTGGGGCTGGTCACAGGGTAAACAGTGGCTAATAACAGCCGCCATTTTTTAGAACATGATGGACTAAGTACTCTATATGCAGAGAGTACTATTCACAGACATGGAGCTCTGAGATTGGATTTTTTTTTTTTTTTTTTTGAGATAGAGCCTCAAGCTGTCACCCGGGATAGAGTGCTGTGACATCATAGCTCACAGCAACCTCTAATTCCTGGGCTCAAGCGAATGTCTTGCCTCCGCCTCCCAAGTAGCTGGGACTACAGGCACCCGCCACAACGCCCGGCCATTTTTTGGTTGCAATTGTCATTGTTGTTTGGTGGGCCCGGGCTGGATTCGAACCCGCCAGCTCAGGTGTACGTGGCTGGTGTCTTAGCCCGTTGAGCCACAGGCGCCGAGCCAAGATTGGAATATTTTTATCATTTATAGATGGGTATTAAGATCTTAGTTTGTAAGTGACAGAAACCCACTCAATTGGCTTACTCTGAAAAGGGAATTCATTACCTCATGTAACTGGAAAATAGAGCCCGCCACAGGCATGGCTGAATCTAGAACCAAATCAAAGTCATCAGAAATCTTCCTCCGTCTCCGGACAGGGTATTATTTTGTGTTGGTGTCACTCTTGGGCAGCCTTTCCCCTTGCAGTGGCACAATGGCCCCCAGCAGTGGCAGACTTGGGTTCTGTCTTCTCAACCTTGTTATCAATAGAATGATGGCACCTATTTTCCTAGAAGTTCTAATAAATGTCTTAGAACCAGGTTTCATTGACTTTGATAAAGTCAGATGGCTATCACTGAGCCAATCACAAGGGGAGGGAAAAGGCCGATTTGGCAGGCCTGAGCCTTGTGCCCACTTATAGCCAGAAATATGAGTTTTCTAGACCGCCTAGGCTGAGATTAGGGAAGGGGCGGCTCCCAAGAAAAAATGGAAGAAAGAAAAATAGGTATCACGTCTGCTCTCCAAGGAACCCTGGACTCTGAGAGGTTAAAAAGTTTATCCCACCAGGCAGGGATGGAGCCAGGGCTCAAATCCAGGCTTTTCCATCCCACTGCCAGCTTGGCTCCTTCACTGGAGCTCCTAGGGTGCTGGACGACTATGGTCAGGTCCAAATTCCTGTTGCCTGTGGGCATTTAGGAAAAGTTGCATCAAGCCTCTGCCCTGGCCAAATTCACTTTCTGCTTAGGTGCAAGGGCCTTTGGGTGCCTCAGGAGAGCCACACTTCTTAGGCAATCAGCAGAATTTATGGAGCACCTCCTGTTTCCTGGGCCCATGATTTAAAGCACACTTGGGTTGTGCACAAAAGTCATAGTCCTCACTCTGGGGGGCTGTGACTTCCTTAATTATTCACTATACACCAGTCCAGCCGCCCTGAGCATATTCCTGTCTCAGACCTTTGCCCTGGCCATGTCTCCAGTCTACATCACTTGTCTCCATGATACTTGCCTGGCTGGCTCACCTCCTGGTTCAGGTTTTAGCTAGGCCGGCTCAGACCATCCTAAGTGGAACAGCCCCTCCACCTAGTTGCTTCTGCCATGGCATTCTGGTTTGTTTGGTTTTCTTTTCTTTTCCTTCTTTTTTCTTTTTTGAGAAAGAGTCTCACTACCCTTGGTAGAGTGCTGTGGCATCATAGCTCACAGCAACCTCATGCTCCTGGGCTTAAGCAATTATCTTGCCTCAGCCTCCCAAGTAGCTGGGACCTCAGGCGCCCACCACAACACCTGGCTATTTTTTGTTGCAGTTGTCATTGTTCAGCTGGCCCAGGCCGGGTTCTAAACCTGCCACCCTTGATGCATGTGGCTGGCACTGTAACCACTGTGCTATGGGTGCCGAGCCTGAATTTCTTTTCTTTGGAGAAGTTGGTGCTGAGAGAGCTTTATACATTTAATCTGTGTATTAGTTGCTTCTGTCCCTGAGGGCAGAGGTTTAACTGTTCTCTGCTGTCTCCCAGGATCTAGGTGTCCTGTAAGTAATGAAGATTGAATGAAGGGAGGGAGAGGGATGTGGTTATTCAAGGAGGTCCTGGCTGTCCACATGTGTCCAACCAGGAGCCCTCTGGCAGAGCAGGTACCCCTGCTGCAGGTTTCCTGGTAGGGAATAGAGCCAGTATGTAGGGTGGAACCCTCTGAGAATTACCCCACTCCTTCCCCTCAGGCTGATTCTAAGAACTGAGCTGGCGTTTGGGGGAAAGTCTCAGCTCTCAGCTCAGGGTCCCTTTGGCCTCTGCAGCTGTTGTCTGGCTGCTTGGTGATTCACCATTCCTGGGAAACCCAGCCCTGGCTCCTTGTATCGTGTGGGTGACACTGAGGGGTTGGGTGCTGTAATGAGACCTTATATAACAGGGTAGGAGATCTGCATTAGAGTCACAGGTCTTTCCTACCCCACTTTACAGTCCATACACAGCATTTATGCATTTTCATATGTGTATAAAATTAAACTTATACTTTGTTAAAAATAAAAAATGCAGCAGAAAATGTCAAGGTTTCCCATAATTCCCCATGTAGGAGAGAACAAATGTTTACAGGTTGGTATACTTGTATCTTACCCTAAAATTGTGTCTACTGATAATAATAACAAAAGCAAAGGTTACCTGTCTCCTTTGTGCTTAATGCATTTAATGCATTTGCTAAGTCTGAGATCGCCATTCCTCAAATGAGTAAACTGAGGCACAGAGAGGTGTAATAACTTACCCAAATTCACAGCATTCTTGTAAGACATAGCCTAAGTTGCCACAAATATGTGCTGATAGGAAAGAGTTTCTTTCTTGCTCTTTCTTGTAAAGGTCCAGTTGATGGTTGCCTCAGGGTGGGCTGGTACCTTGCTTTCTTTTTTTTTTTTTTTTTTGAGACAGAGCCTCAAGCTGTCAACCCTGGATAGAGTACTATGGTATCACAGCTCACAGCAACCTCCAATTCCTGGGCTCACGCGAGTCTCTTGCCTCCACCTCCCAAGTAGCTGGGACTACAGTTGCCT
>CAUYRH010138626.1:0-74642 GCA_963574655.1 Perodicticus potto | reverse complement strand
AGATGCACTGTAGATGTGGCCCCACCAATTACCTCCCTCAATCCCAACCTTCCCCCTTCCCTCCCTTCCCCTAATCTTGTGCTACAGTTGGGTTATAGTCTTAATATGGAACCTTTAAATTAGCTTCATAGTAGGGCTGAGTACATTGGATATTTTTTCTTCCACTCTTGAGATACTTTGCTAAGAAGAATATTTTCCAGCTCTATCCATGCAAACATGAAAGAGGTTAAGGTCTCCATCTTTCTTTAAGGTTGCGCAATATTCTATGGTGTACATATACCACAATTTATTAATCTATACACGGGTCGATGGGCACTTGGGCTTTTTCCACGCATCTTAGAAGGGTACAGGTGAAACTTACTAAACGTAGAATATAAAGGTCTGAACACAATATCCAAGAAAATGCCATGAAGGCTATGTTAACCAGTTCAATGAAAATATTCCAAATTGTATATAAAACCAGCACATTGTACCCCATTGTTGCATTAATGTACACAGCTATGATTTAATAAAAAAAAATTAAAAAAAAAGAAGGAGCTTTTTATCTGCATTTGAACTGGGGAAGATCTTTGTAAACATTTACATAAGGAAGGAAGCTGCATAGGAAAATTCTAATGGTTTGGTAACTTAAAATATATTTATGTTTTTATTAAAATAAATCCCTGCTCCCACTGGGTTTCCTCTACCCTTCTTGCTATTAATAAAATTCTTTTTTCTCTCCTTCCCTCGATCCCTGAGCTCTCTGGGATCCAGGGAGGATCGGGGGAAAACCATGTGGTCATCTTGAGAAAGGGAAGCAGTTTCTCTAGGAACAAACAGCTTGAGAGTAGCAAACAGCTAGACTGCTTAGGTTTGGATCCCAGTTCTGCCACCTACTGGCTTTGTGACCTTGAACAAATCACTTCCCCTCTCTGAACCTCAGTTTCTTTATAAATGAGGTGGGGAATAAAACCAGTCCTGGTGGTTTGTGATGAGGATTAAATGAGTTAACTTGCAAAGTGCTGGGAATAGTACAAGCCCTATGGTAAATTCTCAAGAAATGTTAAATTTATTACCAGGCTAAGGTTAGCCTTACCTTATCCTGCAAGACAGGGCTTGGACCACACATGTCTTTGCGGCAATGGTGCTGCACCAGCATCAAGCCCTCAATAAATACTTGCTTTAGAAAGACACGGAGTAATTGTGCACAGTGCTTGGGATTACACACAATTCCTTTTAGATCTATCATTGTACGTTAGCCGCATGATGACATTGGGATGCAAACAGATTAAGGATGATTGTACCCATTTCAAAGATGATAAAACTGAGATGCGAAAGGCCTTGTTTAGGGTCACAAAGAGTTAAAATTATTCTGCTTGTCCACTACACTTTCACACTGAGAGCTAAAGTACAGGGACACCCCAACCCTGCCCTGACAAAATGAACAATAGCCATGCTGTGTTTGTTCTTGTCACCAACAGCATCCATTTGTACAGCTTATAATGCACCTAATCCAGCACTAAGGGCAGAGCCTGCATCATCTCACTTACCCCTTAGATCCATCCCAAGAATAGACATTATTACCTTTATTTTACCCAAGAAGGGTTAAGTAAGGACCCCAAGGTCACACAGAGACAGGAGAAAATCTCTATCCAAATAAGGGCCGTGTGACGACAAAACCTAAGTTTCTTACCATTACGCTAAGCTAGGGGAGAAATCGGCAAGCCTAAGACACAGTTCTTTCCTGAAAGTATTTGATCATCCACTTTGGAAAGATGACATGTCTGGAAACAGATAGTACAGGATTTAGACCCAGGCTGACTGCCATAGGAGCCTACTCTGCAGTTCCCAGGCTACATTCCAGTTAGTCCCAAAGGGATTATACTAAAATACTGAATGACACCAAAATACTAAAGTAACAATACTGAAATAAATAAAGCATTCTTAATAAGGACAAAAGCACTGGACCAGACTACGTGGGGACCACAGATGGGTCATCGATTATTAATACACTCATTGATTCAGCCAACATAGTTGAGCACCTACTGTGTACCAAGCACCATTCTAGACACTTTAGTGACAAAAGCCACATCCTACTGAAGACTTTGCAGAAACGTTGGGAAGAGGAAACAGAATTAGGCAACAAATTAAGTACTAATTAAAGATAAAAGGAACAGTTCAGGTGAAGAGTTGGCTTCATGGTTCCAAGAGATGATCCCTGGTCTCTGCCTTCAAAACACTCACGAATAACCAACAAATAAGTTCAAAGACAAAAGTAATGGATGTAGGTGAGTGTAGCGAGCCAATAAATGAATTGCCAAGTGGGGGATCTGAACAAAACATGATTCTGGAAGGATCAGTAGAATTTGGGGGAGCTACGGAAGTTCCCTACAGGCTTCAGGGCATAAACTGGTCAATCTGTGGCTTAGAGCGATTATTTTCTAGAATTTAAGTGAAAAAAAAAAAACTCTTAAAATAAAATAGGCTGTCCTCCTCCTCCGTTCCTGCCTACACAAATTCCTCACGTTGTCACTCCCTCTTTGCTGGACTCCCTGCTCCATAGATCCCGTGTCTGATGGAAATTGAGGCAGGAATAATTGTGAGGACATGCTCCCTTCTCCCTGTTTGCTCCCTCCCCAAATCACTTCTGACCCCTCTGTAAGGAGACAATATTGAAAATACTCAAAAATAACCCCACTCAAAACATGAATCAAAAAGTCATGGCTCATGGACATGTTTTTAAAATTGCTTAGTTGCATGCAAGTCCCTTTAGTGCTCGAAGGACTTTAATAAAATTGATTTTCTGAGTATAGCCTTTTAGCAGCTACTGTATAAGCTTGAAATATGAACCCTTCATTGTTGAAAGTGTTTCATTTTTGCCCTGTTACTAATGATGAAGGCCAAGTGTGGGTTTGGAATTCTCCATGGCTGACATTCACATAATTAAATAGTGTTAATAATAAAGCCTTGCAGATTTTAAACAAACTGGCACAGAGGTGGAACGGTTTGCCGTATTTCATTTGGAGACCACAGCAATTAGCCCTTAATGAATAGTACATACGAGGGAGTTATTTCTACACATTGTTTATTTGCCAAATCACAAAAGGAGACATTTTCATTCTGCTGATTGGAAATGATTCTCCGGATTTCTTCCGAAGGCCTCTTAAGTAATTGCCTTGTGAAACTTAAATAAATAAATACAAATAAAGGGAAGAACATTAATTGCTTTTAATATCTGCAGTCTAATTTCAGCTTAGCACACTAAGAGCTCTGGATCTCCAGCTACAGACAACAATGAATCAAAAATAGAAGACTCATCATGGTTGATATATTTAGATGCTGATGTTTTTCTTTTGTAATTTTAGGAGAGATTTGCTCCCAGGCACATTGTTACTGCTCTCTGCGAACTGGCATGGGAGAGTGGGGGGACTGTTTTTATAGAGGACTCTTGGGCAGGGTGACTGTGAAGTTGTTGCCAAAGGAAAATGACGATGCTTATCCTGAAGGTGAGAGGAGAGAAAGAACTGTTCAACTGTCAAGGTCGTGAATGACAAAGGAGTGGTTATCCTTGTACAGTCTGCCCTGAAGCTTTGAAGAGAAGGATAAATTATTTTTGAAAAGGTGGTTGGGTTCTAGAGCTATTTTTACACACTTGGAAATATTATTTCTTATCTTGGAGATTCAATGATCTCATCAGCAAATTACATGGAGGAAGGAGAGGGAGAAAATAGTGACTTACCCAGACAAATCCAAAAATCACTGTATGCTTTGAAATAGGCAGATTCCTGGTTTCCATATGGGATCTACAGAATTGGGAATTCCCAGGAAATGGTTTAGGAATTTTGTTCTTTAAGAAAGCATACTAGATGAGTATAAGTATTTGGTCAATTTGGTAAACACTTACTCGGGAAGGGGGGTCTGTGGACCCTTCAAATCTAGGACTGTGAACAGACGTGGGTCCAAGCCTACTCTGGAGCAGAGAATAGTGGGAGAAGGCAGGTGCTGCCTTGATGGGGTCACTTGAGGAAATCATAGTCCCCCAGCCTGAGAAATCTTTCCCAACCAGTCTACCACAGTGCTGAAAATGTCCTCGTCAAGGGGTAGTTTATCCTTCAACGCAACTCTGAATGAGCAAGGGCTGTCAATAGCAGTACTGAGGACAGGTAAAATTTCCAACATCTGCAAGGAATGTCAGCCGAGGGCAGTGGGTCGGAGACCTCCATGGAGGGACAGGCGCTCAGTAGGGTCAGGTACAAAGACAGGTGAATGAACAATCAGAAGATCCCAGCTGTACTCTCTTCTGTGCCATAAATTCCTGAGTGATGCTGGGGGGACCAGAAAGTCCTTCCCCTTTCTGGTCTCAGCTTCCCCAACCAGGGGATGGAGTGTGTGAACTAGACACCAATGGCCCCTTCCAGCTCTCATAGAACCGCTATTATGTAGTTTGGCAGCTTTGCTGAGGGCGGGTCCTGACTTCTGTTGTAGGTAGCCTAGCCTAATTCTGCCTTGCAATAAGGGCCTGGGTTAAGTGACTTCCTGTGGCCCTCTAGTGACTACTCAGTGGGTGTAACTGCAGTGGGTCCACTCTAGGGTGGCCAATGCTAAATTCACTTCTAGGGGGTTTCAAAATTAGACACAGTCTTAAAGAATGAGAAATAAATTAGTATTTTTTTTCAATATCTGAGCCTTTTAAAATGAAGGAAAATAAAAGAACAACCTAATATAAACACCTGTTGTCAGAAACCAATCTACTTCTAAAAAGTTTAATCTTTTGCTACCATTTTTTTAACCAGCCCTTTTTTAAGCTCTTTAGTAGGATGTGGTCCATACAATGCATTACCCAGAGCACCCTGCGTGGCCCCCAACAGGTGCTCAGTATGTCAGGTGAACTAACTGATATGTTAAGACTTTAATGTTTCACTGTGCTAAATATTTTCCATGCATTTCATCATGTAATCTGTACAATCATCCTTTGAAGTAGGATTACTGGGATTAATGAGAGTATTGTCCCATTCTTCAGATAACCAAATTGAGGATAAAAGAATTTAAACAACTCTCAGGGGTGACACCCACAGTAAGGGGCAGAGCTGGGAACCAAATTCAATCCTGTTGAATACGAAGCACATGTTCTTAACTACTGGCTACCCTGCTTCTCATTCTGCCATTACCCCTAAGGTTCATTCATAAGTAGCCAATTGATAAAATCGTGAAACCTGAGGGGTGAAAAGGAACCTGGTCTAACTCCGTTATTGAAGCAGAAAAAGCAACAACTAAAACCCAGAGCAGGAAGATGACTTATTCCAGGCAGGCAGTCATTGAAATGTCTAGACGTAGACTTGAATCCCTCTTGGGCCAGTTCAAGGCTCTCTCAGAATCCTGAACTAGGTGATAATTCCCCAGTGTATTCCTTTTACATGTCTTCTCTTCTGAGGGAAACAAAGGACAGCCTTGGCATGAGATGAGTTGTAAGGGTTTACGGTGGCCATCTGGAATTTCTTCAGAGAATCTGTCCTGAGACAATCAGACCTGGAGCCCTAGGTGGAATGAATCATACTCAACTCCAGCTCATCCAGTCCAAAAATAGCTGACCGATAACAGAGAACTCAGATCCAATTGATGCCCTTAGTGGCGTCTTTATGTTGCAATGTGAATATACAGGGAAGACTTGCTCGGCCCCCAATAGTATCCAGCAGCGGACCTGAGTTAATTCTATGTACTAAGAGTGGTAGCCAATCAGAACATCACATTCCCCTGGCTTTCTTGGATTGGTTCAGAGATTGACAGGCAACCTCATCAGAGCCAATGAGATTTCTCCCAGGTTTCTCAGGGGATAGTCCATCTATCCTGTTTTGGCTGACTTTCTCGTCCTCATGTAGAGACTGCTAACATGAAGGATGGCTGAGCCTGACACTGACAATATACTCATAACTTTGCAATGGCTTGGACCAATATATTACCCTTTTTGCTTAAACCAGTGTATGTTGGGATTTTTTAGTCACTCGCAATAGAAATAGCTGTGACTAAATAGTACATCCATATAGTGAACATGCAGAAGTCGTGGTGTCATGATCAGGGAGGTTGTGCTGGGGCTGGCTGTGTCTGATGCTCTTCTGTGGCTTTTGATATTTTGGCCTCTACTTCTTTGGTTTGATCTCCAAAGAGAGACCTCTAGGTCTTACAACATACACCATAATTTCTGCTCCCCACTCAAAGATGTTTCCAGATAATAATCATCTAAATAAGGAAAGATTTACAAGTGCACAGTCGGGTTTAGACTTTCCTTTCTGAAAGTCAGTGTTTGTTGATGGACTCTTAGATTATTTCCTCCTGGGGCTTCTGTGAATAATGCTGCTCTGAACAGGGGTGTGCAAGTATCTCCTTGACTGTCTGGTTTCAATTCAAACCCCAATTCAAGCCCCAAGATTCAAACCTTGCTCCAGCCAAAATCTGGCCCAGGGGTGGGGCAGTAGAGAGGTCTCTAGAGATGAAAGATGTGGTCAAGGATAATGGGAATTAAAGCAGGAAGAAACTAGTGGCTGGGCAATCATCAGAATCACCTGGGGTCCTCTCAAAACTCTTCATCCTCAAATTCCAACCCCTATCTCCTGAAAGACCCTTCTGAATGATTTTTTAAAAATACTTTAATTGTGGTAAAACAGTGTAAATTTTACCACTGTAATTGCTTTTAAGTATACAGCTCAATGGCCTTTGGTACATTCATATTTTTGTGCTACCAACATCACCATCCATCTACCCATGGGATTCTCCTCATCCTGCAAAACCCATTAGATATCAATTCCCATTTCCCCACATCCCACCACCATTCCACTTTCTGCTGCTAAGTTTGATAACTCTAGATACCGCATGGAAGTGGAATCAGACCATATTTGTGACTAGCTTATTTTGCTCGGCATAATGTCCTCAAGGTGCCTCCATGCAGCCGTGTATGTTCAAATGTCCTTTCTTTTTAAGGCTGAATAATATTTCACTGTCTGCATTTATCACCTTTTGTTTACCAGCTTTTGTTGATGGACTCTTGGATTACTTCCACCTGGGGCTTCTGTGACTAATGCTGCTCGGTATAGGGGTGTGCAAATATCTCCTTGACTCTATGCTTTCAATTCTTTGGGGTACATACCCAGAAGCGGCATTGCCAGATCAGATGTTGATTCTATTTTTTGGTTTTTTAGCAAATGTCATGCTGTTTTCCTTAAAAGTTGCACAATTTTATATTCCCACCAATATTGCCCAAGGGTTTCCAATTTCTCAACATCCTTTCCAATGTGTTATTTTCTGGGGTTTTTTTGAGAGTAGTCATTCTAATGGGTGTGAAGTGGCATTTCATGTGGTTTTGATTTGCATTTCCCTAATGATTAGGGATGCTGAGTATCTTTTCATGTGTGTAATGACTATTTATATCTCTTTTTTGGACAAATGTCTATTCAAGTTCTTTGTCCACATTTGATTTAGGTTGTTTGGGTTTTGTTGTTGAGTTGTAGGATTTATTCATATATTCTGGATATTAATTCCTTGCAACACATATGATTTACAAGTATTCTATCATATTCCATGGTTTTTCATTCTGTTGATTGTGTTCTTCGGTACACAAAAGCTTTTGATTTTGATTTTATCCAATATCTCTATTTTCTCTTGTATTACCTGTGTTTTTGGTGTTCTATCCAAGAAATCATTGCCTAAGTTATTATGATCCAGCCAAATTTGGGAAAAGCTGTTACATAATTTAAACTTTAAAAAAGTATAATACACTCCCTCACTTTTTATTTTTTCCAAACAAAAAGTCACTCAGAGAACCTATCTGTAAAAGAGAAAAGAGTTGCTTAGATGAATAACTCCCTTTCTACCTCACCCCACTACTCTGCCAATGTCCCTGGAAATAATTTTGGAAGAACCCTCACAAGTATAAGAAGCATCATCTATTTCTCAAACTTTTTAAATGGAGACATGGAGCCAAGGGAAAGAAGATGAGTTTCTGGAGCTGGACAACACCTCTGCTGCCTGCTCCTTAGCCCTCTGTGTGGAGGCAGTGAGGGTGTCCATAAAGCTGTCCAGACGTCATTGTTAGCTCTGGTTGATATGACAGCCCCTTTGATTCACAGCTGGTCAAGATGACCACTTGGTATAAAGACCAGTGAAGGAAGTATTTCTATGGTCTGAATGGTTGTATCCACCCCCCTTCAAATTCAAATGTTGAAATCCTAACCCCCAATGTGATGGTATTTGGAGGTGGAGCCTTTGGGAGGTGATTAGGTCATGAGGGTGGAGCCCTCATGAATGAGATTAGTGCCCTTATAAGAAGAAACAGAAGAGCTTGGTTCCTTCTCTCTTTCTCTGCCATGTGAGGATGCAAGAAGAAGATAGAGCCCTCACCAGACACAGGATCTGCCAGCACCTTCATCTTGGACTTAACCTCCAGAAAAGTGGGAAACAAATGCTTGTCTTTTAAACAAACCAGTCTGTGGCAATTTGCTATAGCAACCCCAACTGACTAAAAAATAAAAGCACAACGCTAGCATGAAATATTGCCATCACTGCCTACTGTTAACAGTTAACAATTCCTTCACAGGAGAGTCTGTAGATAACAAGGTGAGAAAAGATGTTTTTAAAGCAGAAAAACCACTCAAGTTTAACTAGGTAATTAATTAATTCACAAGTGGATCCAAATTGGGAGCGATTACTAAACAATGACTAATGATAAAGAATAAACCCTAAGGTAAGTGATAATCAAGGAGATGAAACAGTTTTAGCTTAGCGTCCTATTACAATTCTATTTCAATATAAATAAGCTGACACCAGAAGCAAACGATTAACCCCAAAGCCGCTGGCTGTTCATTAGCTAAGGAATAATTTTACATTTCATTATTATTCATGTTGGCTAAATTTCCATTAAAACCAATTTAGTAAACTGGCCCTCTGATGGGCTTGAAATTAATAGGAGGAAGGGAAGGCAGGGAGGGGACCAGAGGCCATCATTTAAGCATCTAGGGATGGGAAACTCAGGGGGGCAGATTGCCACTTTAATTAAAGATAATGTCTCAATTCACTTTCAAAATTAGTCTCCAGAAAATGCCTGGGAAATTTTCCCTGGCCAGGGTGTCTGGCACATTCACCAAGTGGGCACTTTCTGTTGCTAGGATTTCTGATTGAGTGGAGGAATGGCCGGGTCTCTTCCAGGCCAGCCTCCCCATATCCCCAGCTCTCCGCTAGGCAGTCTCCAGTGGGGAAGGGAGGATTTTGGAGCTCCTAAAATAGTCATCCCGGAACCTGGGCATGGAAGCCCCTGGTTCATTCTTTGAGCTAATAGACAGGCTTAATGACTTTTATTTAACTTATAAATGTGACCATAATATCAATGCCCGATTAGCCCGCATTTAAGGAGCACTTACTTTGGTCAAGCCCTAAGCTAAGAACTGTTATGAATTAACTCATTTTATTTATTTATTTATTTTTGCAGGGTTTTTTGGCCGGGGCTGGGTTTGAACCTGGCACCTCCAGTATATGGGGCCAGCACCCTACTCCTTTGAGCCACAGGCACCACCCTGAATTAACTCATTTTATTCTCCTGATCTTCCCAGCAAGGTGGATTTTTTTGTAAGTACCTAAATCAACAGCGTATAAGGTACTTGGCACGTTGTGCTGAGAAGTTTGTACCTGACTCTTGGGAGCGGGGTGCCCAGGGTGTAGTACCCAGGCCCTTTGGGGTCTGTGAA
This sequence comes from Perodicticus potto, assembly GCA_963574655.1. Lineage (NCBI taxonomy): Eukaryota > Metazoa > Chordata > Mammalia > Primates > Lorisidae > Perodicticus > Perodicticus potto. Next base: position 64,935 of record CAUYRH010138626.1, on the reverse strand, counting down.
CAGAATTTATTTTTTTTTCTTTTTTTTTTTTTGGTTTGAGACAGAGCCTCAAGCTGTCACCCTGGATAGAGTGCCGTGGCCTCACAGCTCACAGCAACCTCCAAATCCTGGGCTCAAGCGAGTCTCTTGCCTCCGCCTCCCAAGTCGCTGGGACTACAGGCGCCCACCACAATGCCCAGCCATTTTTTGGTTGCAGCCGTCATTGTTGTTTGGCGGGTCCAGGCTGGATTCGAACCCGCCAGCTCAGGTGTACATAGCTGGCGCCTTAGCCCGTTGAGCCACAGGCGCCGAGCCATGTGAACAGAATTTAAAACAACATTTAGCAGTTACACACTTACTTAATCGTTTATTACTAATGAATTTAGCCTATATATACAATTGGGTAAAAAAGATAGTTATATTTTTAAAAGGGCCTATTTTAACTCTGTCATATTATCTTACCTCTAAGTATTTTGTATTTTAACTCTTTTAATCATTGTAGTAACACTGCAAGGCCAGTATGATTGTCCATTCTGCATACAAATGAGGAAACTGAGGCAAGTAAGTTCACCGAGGCAAGATTAACCTGTGGTGGATCTCACAGGTAACAGAGCAGGGACTGATGTGGGGCCCGGCGTTTGTGTCCAGACTGTGCTTTTAACAATTATGCTAAGTGGCGTGTGACAATAGGAGGATGGAATATGGCAAAATCCATGAAGGTGACTCTCCCAGGGGCACCTGCTGCAGGTGACGTAGCCCATGAGGAGCTCGCCGTGTGTTCTGCCAAGGGAGGCTGCTCAGAAGCTGGCTAGTGCACTGGCAGCAAAGTGGCACTTCTTAGCCAACAGGGCAGGATTCCCAGCACATTTCAAGGATCAGGTGTCCACATCAGAAATGGACCCAGCCCTTGGTGCCTAGCATCACTTTGAGGAGAGCAGAGCTTTCTCTTTCCCATGCCTGGACACTCTGGAAGCCAGAGTCCCAGGCACTGCCTGCCCAGCTGCTGTGGGATATGGCAGACGTGTAGTTCTGAAGGGCCCCGTGCGGAGAGTATTATGCAAATACAGGAGAAAGAACCATGCCTCCTCCCCTGGTCTGCAAGAGCCAGACAGAAGTCAGCCCTCCTCCTCCCAACTGTGAGTGCTCTGCCCCCACCAGAATCCCTGTAACAGGCGAGTTCCCTAGTTGGGCCACCCCTACCAAGGCTTCCCCCTGCCAACCCAGCCAATCTGCTTTCTCATAAGCCCCCCTGAAGCCGAGAACGTGTCCTGTACACTCCCTGGTCCTGTGTGATCTCTGTAAGCATGTGAGGCCTCATCCAGAATAACAGACTGGCCACCAGTCTAGACTCAGCCACCAAAAGGACATGGCTTCATATTCCCAATTTTCTACCTTGGAATTAAATGGCCTCAGACAAGCCTGAGCCCATTCTCTTCATCTTAAAGGGAAGGAAGGGCAGCAGACCCCTTGTAGAGGTCAACTAGGTCATGTACCCAGTGCTGGGCACAGACTAAAAACTAGACATGTAACAGCCATGACTCCTAATAAGACAATTTGCAAGTCTGATGGGCCAAGATCTGGAGTTTGGAAACCACAAGTGTAAATTCCAAGCCCACCTCTCCCGCCTGTGTTGTGTTCTGCATCCAATAGCTACAGCCCCACAACCTTCCAGACCTGGTGGGGGTCTTCACTTTAATAAACTAGCTTTGCCTCTCGAGCCTTCATCAGTCCTCACTTCTTTACCTAATGGGGGGCCATGAGGAGCAAGTCTTTGCCAGGAAAGGGGGGAGATGTCCTCAGAAAGCCATCTAAAACACTGCCATTTACCGCTCAGAGAGAAGGCCATAGGCTTTCTCTCAATGACACAGGCACAAAAGCTCTTGTTGTGGACACAAATAAGAAGAGTTGAACCTCTCGCCTGGTGTAATTCACTTCATTTATTGACCCGAGTGCTCTCCCCCTGCAACCCCTGATTTCTTTGCATTTGTCAGCGGTTCAGAGACCCCTGGCATTCAGCATGATTTGTAATGTAAATTATATAATTGTACTTTCACATATTTTAACATCAAATGAAATGATTGACTACAGAATCGGAGCTGTCTACAGGTGGGGGGCAATTACCATCTGAATAATCACAGTGCCACACAAGAATAGCATAGCTGCTGAGCGTGACATATTTTTATCTCTATGCATTTCAATGAAGTCAGGCTGGTACATAAAAGGTTATCACCTAGGAAACATATTTTCCTAAGCACAAGTTAAACATGCAAGTGAGATCAGCAGAGATATTCAATTTAGCCAGTCAACCCTAACCTATTAATATTTTAACAAAATCCAGTGAGGATAATTTTTTTCTTTGATCCCATTTTATGTGAGCAGCCGGGAAAGGGAAGAAAAATTAAAAACAAAATAGTCAAGCATACAGAATGAGGTTATGTATTAAGTGGGCTATTTAATGTTTCTGGCATTTCATAGCCCAGGGGAAAGTGTGGATGGATTTAACAATCAAGAACTGTGTTCCCTTGGCCACAAAGTTCGAGAAACATAAAATAATCTATACTTCCAAGCTGACAAATCGTACCTGACACCCAGCTTCATCTCACCGGGACTCCCGAGATCAGCATTAATCATATGTTACAGGGAGTAAAAAGAAAAGTAAATCACACCACGTTGAAAAGTGAGATGGAAGGTCTCGGGGCAAGGATTTTAATCAATAATATGTGAGATGATAACCAGAAGCTATTATTTTAATCTTCTGATATGAAAAGAAATGAATGCAAAACACAAAGCTACCAGGGGCCGAGGAGGCTTCCATGATACCTTGTAAGAACCCAAAACAGTTTGGCAGCTCAACTTTCTTTTTTGATTCGTGACAACAAAGAAGCAAATCCTTTCTTTTTAAAGGGACAGAGTCAAGCCTGTCTATCTTTCAAGTGTCCTACCTCCAGAGGCATGATTGTTGTCTAGATTTTTTTTGCATAGGTTTATATTTGTTTTCCATGTTCAGCATCTATTCATGCTTCTTCTCCTTAAGGGTACCCCTTTTTCCTCTAGAACCCCTCCACTCCTACTCGCCATCAGTTCTTGTGATTTGGGTCGGGGTGGCTTCACCAATGGTTCCAGGGGAAAAGTGACACAATGGTGATTAATTCAGGGATGGGCATGTGATTTAACAGGGCCCAGGAAAGGCAACCATGGGAGCTCTTGGTAAGAATGTAATGAAAAAGGCTCTCATGGGTAGAACTATATCCCCCTCAATTCATATGTTGACGTTCTAACCCCCAATACCTCTGAATGTGACCTTGGCTGGTGAAATCAGTTCATTGCTGCTGTGATTTGTTAAAATGAAGTCATATGTTTGAGCCACTATGACTAGTGTCCTTATTAAAGGGGAAATTTAGACACAGCCGGACATGCCAGGATGCCAAGTGAAGTTGAAGGCAGAGATTGGGGTTGTACTCCTACAAGCCAAGGATTTCCAGGAGAAAAATGAAACAGATTCTTCCTCACAGACCTCAGAAGCAACCAACCCTGCCAACCCCTTGATCTCAGATTTTTAGTCTCGCGAACTGTGAAACCATCAATTTCTGTTGAATAGGCCACCTAGTATGTGGTACTCTGTTACAGAAACCCTAGCAAACGAATACAGAGGCCCACTCTCTTTCATTACCATGTCATCAGAACTTTGATGATTTAAGCTTGACATGACTGGCATTTACCTTGCCTGGGACTGGAGCCAACACATCAAAAAGTTGAACAAACACCTGTGCCCCTGGATCCAGCCCAGCTGAAGTTCCATGTCTGACTTTGCAGCTATATGATCTATTAAATTCCCACTTTTACTTCAACTGGTTAGAATTGAATTTTCTTCACTCACCACCAAAGGAACCCTAAATAATTTATTTGGCAAATAGTCAATGTGATCCTAGGATGACTTCATAAACAGAAAGTGTTTAGAACAGTGGTTCTCAACCTTCCTAATGCTGCGACCCTTTAATACAGTTCCTCATGTTGTGGTGACAGCAACCATAAAATAATTCTCATTGTTACTTCATAACTGTAATTTTACCACTGTTGTGAATCCTAATGTAAATATCTGATTTGCAGGATGGTCTTAAGCAACCCCTGTGAAAGGGTCATTTGACCCTCAAAGGGGTTGTGACCCACAGGCTGAGAACCACTAGTTTAAAACAAAGGACATGATTGTGTTAAACCACAAGAAGTTTGCCTTCAGTTGAGGCAGTGTATTTTTTTTCTTTTTTTTTTTAGAAACAGAGTCTCACTTTGTCACCGCCAGTAGAGTACCATGGTATCACAACTTAGGTGATTCTCTTGCCTCAGCCTCCCAAGTAGCTGGGACTGCAGGTGCACACCACAAGGCCAGGCTATTTTTTTGTTGTTGTTGTAGTTTGGCAGGGGCCAGGTTCGAGCTTGCCACCCTCGGTATATGGGGCTGGCACCCTACTCACTGAGCCACAGGCACTGCCCTAAGGCAATGTATTTTGTTTTTTTGGGGTTTTTTTGCAGTTTTTTTGGCCAGGGCTGGGTTTGAACCCACCACCTCTGGCATATGGGGCCGGCGCCCTTCTCCTTTGAGCCACAGGCACCGCCCACTGAGGCAATGTATTTTTAAAAAGGATATGGACAGATCTGAGCAGAGTGATTAGGCAGTGAGAGAAATGGATATTGAATGGGAGATGCTTGCCCGGAAGAAGAAAAAAAAAGGTATATAGAAAACATGATAGATGACCTCAAATGCCTATGGGAAGGACAATTTAAGGAAAGACTGTGGTTTGTGTGACCCTCCAGGATAGAATGAGGAAGCCACAGGAAGACAGGTGTAAAACAGAGTGGTTATCTAGTGCCCTCAGCAATTGCAAGAAGGAATAAGCAGTCCCCGAAATCAGCCAGTGCCCTGTTTTAGGAGGTGCTCCTAAGGCAGAGAGGATTCTGTACCTGATGGATATCCACTGAATGAGCAGATTGAATAGATGACTTAAAAGCCCCTTCCAGCTTGGACTGTTAACTCTATAACTCTTTTATAGTTATAAAAGAACTTTGATGAACTCTTTTATAACTCTTTTATACTTATAAAAGAACCCATAAAGAACTTGGACATGTCCTTTGAATCTTTAGACCTCAGTTTCCTGATTAGTAGAATAGAGAGTTGGACTTGATGGTCCCTCACCATTCCTCTAGCTGGGACATACCATGATTCCAACTCAGTTCTTTCCACCTCAACTTCCTTCCAGCTCCCTGGGAAGTGTTGGGTTCCTATGAAACACACAATGTCATACCACCAATCTTTGACTTAAGGAAGGGTTCTTGCTGTAGATTGGGATTCAATGGCAAGAGTCGTGCAAAGCAGGGATCAACTTTCATGTGTTTTTCCTTTTGCCTTTATATTTTTCCTCTTTTCTTAATTAAATTACCCACTCTACAGACGAGAGTTGAAGGATGATATTAAACCTATGTAATAGTCAATGCAATTATAGACATACCTATTTTAGAGATGACTCATTTTAGACACACATGATACTCAAAATCAAGTGGCCAATTAAGGCAGAAACTGGATGGAAACTTAAAATTATATCAAAAACCCACCCTTCCTTCTCTTCCCTTGGGTGAAACTGAGACACTAGGACATTGAGCTCATGTCATAGGTCCAGGTGACCATCCTAATTTCTACTGAGGATCTCTGTGATAATCCACTGTGTAGCAGCTTGGCATATTTCCAGACACCCTTCTGCCTACTGAGCCCAGCCTTTAGGTCTGATGGTACTGCGAAGGCTGGGCAACATAACAGAAAAGATCTAGTGTTGCCCAGCATGGTGGTGGGTTGGGCCAACAGAGGAAAGAAATTTCTGTTTATAATAAAGACAGAAATCACAAGCAGATTATGGGAGAGTTTCCATCCATCTGTGCCGGGAAGGCAGCCCTGAGATTGTGTTCAAGAAACAAGGTCTCAGACTTTTCAAAGAGACTACACAGGACTTTCCACAATTTTAGCATCCACTTGTTGCCTTGGCCGAATTAAGTTCTTTCCTGATGATAAATTATTTTTTCAAGGCAACAGTCTTCTTTACAATTAATCCCTGACACCAACTGGAAAGCAGTCTGTTGAGAATATCCACAAGTTGACCTTCAGCGAACCCATTTCTCAGGCTGCAGAAGTACTTGGAGATTGGAGAAATTACAACGTTTTCTCTCCAAAAGATTTCATGAATCTTTTGATCTCAAATCATTAAGGTCTTTCACCAAGAAGAGACTGGGAAATAAACTCCTTAAGGTTCCCTAGGCCTGCTTAGATTTGCAAAACTCATGCACACCCCAAGATCACTGGAGTCTCCCCCAAACCCCGGTGAAGGAAGTAGCACTGGAATTATTACTTTCACTTTCCAGGTGGGAAAACTGTGCTTCCAGGATAGTAAGCGTCCTGCTCCAGGCCACAGAGATGGCAATGCAGAGTCAGGGCTGGAACCTGAATTTCCCTGATTTCATTTCCTATAGAGGTCAGCATTCTCGAAACACCATTAAGAGCAATAGGTGGCGCTGACTCTTGGACTACACAGGTTTGAATTGTAGGGATCCATTTATATGCAATTTTTCTTTCGCCTCTTCCACTTCCACCACCAAAGACACCTGACTTTGAGACACCAAGACTAACCCCTCCTCTTCCTCTTCTTCCTCCTCTTGTTCAATTGGAAGATGATGAGGATAAGGACCTCTGTGATAATCCACTTTGACTTAATGAATAGTAAATGTATTTTCTCTTCCTTATGATTTTCTTTTTCTGGCTTACTTTATTATAAGAACACAGTATATATACATATAACATATAAAATACGTGTTAATTGTCTATTTATTTTATTGGGAAAGCTTCTGGTCAACAGAAGGTTATTAGTAAAGTTTGGGGGGATTAAAAATTTATTTAATTTTACTACATGGGTGTTGGTGCCCTAACCCCTGCATTGTTCAAGGGTCAACTGTACTTTAAAGACAAGCATTTCCTGATTTGTAGACACCCATTTGCCAATGCCTTTGAACAGTGGTTCTCAAAGTATGGTCCCTGGGCTGGCTGCACCAGTATCACCTGGAAACTTGCATGGAAAGGAAAATTCTTGGGCTCTTTTCTAGAACTTCTGAATCAAAAGCAGGAGGTAAAGCCAGAAACCTGTGTTTTAAAGCCTGCTGGTGATTCTGATGCCTGCTCAAACTTCAGAATCACCATTGTAGAAGGCTTGGTCGTACTTTCTGAGTTTGCTTGAAAGCCTGGGAGCTGAAAATACCAACTTATCACTCCTGAATTCCATTTAGTGAAGGCCTGAGTCCAAAGCCCTGAAATGCTTGTGATGACTCAAAGCTGTCTCATTTGGCTCTGAGAACACAAGAATAAAGACTCACTCATACTCACGTACAGCCCTGGCCCCACACTCTCTGCCGATCACTCACCATTGACACAGAATCTAGACCAGCTCAGCCTTGTGGTTGATTATATTCTGGAACAGGGTGACCAGTGACTCCAATCCTGGAATCTTTGGAAAACAAAGAACCAAAGTCTCCTGGATGTCTGGGGTGAGCAGAGGAGGCCCACGGGGTTCTGGTTTCATCTGTATTATGCCAGGCGGACTCTGAACGTGGCTGTATGTTCCTTCCGCTGCCCACACTTGCTCCTTCTCGGATTTAAGCATTCTGCTCAGGGTCATATTAACATGCAAAGAAAACAAACATCACCAGAAAGATGGAAAGTACAGAGTCAGTGATTATTAAAGTTGGGAGAGCAAAAAGGGGTTACTTTCCCCACCCTCAAATGAATTCCGAGTCTCACCCAAAAGCAGGCAGTGGCTGCCATAGAGAGAATTCAGCCACTGAAGCTTCCTAGGGTCTCTGAGGATGAAAAGGTTCAGCATCAAAAATCTATCTGCAAGCACTGCTGCTCCCGATGATGTTGAAAAAAGAGACAAACCAAAGGAAGAAAAGTGACAGTCCAGTGACTCTTCCAAGGGCTGGCCAGGTTTGGACAAAGTCAAAATTACTCGAAATCAAAGAAAACCAGAATCTTTGTAAATGGGTGGTTCTCAGACTGAGGTTGGCCTACAGGAGGATTTTGTTTAATCCACATTTGGCCTCTAGTCTAACGGTTTCATTTTTTTTCCCCCTTTCCTGCAGTTTTGGCCAGGGCTGCGTCCGAACCCGCCACCCCAGGCATATGGGGCCAGCACCCTACTCCTTGAACCACAGGCGCTGCCCAACAGTTTCATTTTCAAAGGTGGATTTGGTGCCACTAAACACAAATCAGAAAATTTCATACAAAAATACTCCAAAAAAATGTCAGGAAATCTGGCCATTATGGGCCCACTTCCCCATGGGGAAGCCATTTCTCCATCCCCTTCCCAGCAAGTTGCCCTCATTCGGTACCCACCTGAGTCCAACAAGTATGTGTTTTCAAGCCCCAATTTAAGCAAACCAGAAGTTTAACATTTATGTATGTACACATTTGTTTTAGAGGCAGGGTCTTGTCATCAATCCTAGCTCTCTGCAGTCTCCAGCTCCTGAGCACAAGGGAATCCACCTAGCTCAGCTTCCCAAGTAGCTGGGATTCTACGTGTGTATTACCACACTCAGCTCAAACCTTACATTTGTACCATTTCATATCTAAAGCCCAAATTGGTTTTAGTTCTAGGCTGACATAGAATTGTCTCCTGGGCAGTTGCTTGGCAGTGAGACGTTGATATGAAACAGGAATCTTTAGAAGACCAGTCCTTGTGCAAGTCTAAAGCCGATGACCCAGTTAGTGTTCACAGTTTCTGCCAAGCAAAGCAAATGAAACATGTAATAATCTACAAAATTACAGTTATTATGAAAAACTCACCAAATGACTTAAATTTTTTATATTAATTCATGGGTTTATCATCTGCCCTTTCTATGTGACCTTAAGCCCCATAGGGCAGGGACTTGGTTCTGGTTACTACTGTATGCCCAGTACCTAAAATAAATGTCAGTAGGCACTTACTAAATATTTGTTGAGTGAATAAACAATCGTATTTATTGAACCTTCATTTATGCTAGGCATTATTGTAAGCACATTAGGATCTCAGAGTATCCCTATGACAGAAAGACCATGTAGCCGATCAGAAGCTGAAACAAAGGGCAATTAGCCAACGCACTCAATGTTGCCCAGCTGGCCAGTGGCGCAGAGAACGTAAAGTGTAGCCCTGAGCTGCACTTCTACTTCCCCGAGCTCTTACTGTGGCTACATTTCTTGGGCTGCAACTAATAAATGAAAAGCCCAGAAACTAGTCTGGATCTCTGAATCTCTTTCTGGTGTAAAGTAGGTACTCACCAAGAGCCGGCCAAATTTGTTATTAAAACTATTATTTCTCCAAGAATAAAAGTAGAAAGGCTGTTAAAGAGTCCCTGTAACCTAATGAAAAAGAAAGCAGTTATAAAAGTTAAAGACTCTCTCAGGGTTAAGTAAGTCACTCAGCTTTTATAGGTTCCTGTTTTCCCATCTATAAAAATTGGGAAAATATTTTTTCTCCCTGTGTCCTTTTCTCAAGGACATTTGAAAAGCAAAATGCACTCAAGGAAAATTTAAAACATAAATATGTATAATAACAAAACGTAGTTTACAAGTTTAAAACCTTGTTTGTGATTCATTACGTCGTGGTTCCCGTTTAAAAACAAAAAAAACAACTTAGCAGAACAAAGATAGTTAGCGCAAAGAAAATGGGAAAGGAAGGCTGAGAAGAATTGTATCATATGCCAAAGATCACACAGTTTACAAAGAATAGAACTGGATAGGACCAACCCGTTTCTTCTAGGCCAAGTGTATAGAACCAACCCGTTTCTTCTAGGCCAAGTGTAATGGTGTAACAAGAACTTAGAGGAAAGTGGGGTGTTGTGCAGGTTGTTCTGTGTCATGATGGGGGATCTGGGTGGTCCAGACATTCACATAGTAACACTCACTACGGACATGGTGGCCCCAGGAAGGAAAGAGGGCAGGCTTTTCAGAGCCTGCAAAAAGCCCTGAGCAAACAGGGAGACAAGGGGAGAGGATCCCAGGTAAAGAGCATGGTTCAAGGAATGTTCCAGAAAATGGCTGAGAGCCTTGTCTGTCCTGGAATCAAAATGCTGGTGGAGAGAAGAAGGGAAAGAAGAGGTGAGACGTTGAGATTTTCTTAGTGAAAGGAATTTGGGCATTGGAGATAGAGAGTCCCGGGTTCCAATACCAAAGCGGCTCTTTCTGATTCCAAATCTGCATTTCATCACCGTTTTGGTTTATTTGAGGTTTGAAAGAGGTAATGTCTGAAATCTCCCAGCTCAGAACCTGGCACATAGAGCCTGGGCCTCCCCCAACAGGAGATCCTGCTCTGATTCTCCTGAGGATGGGCTGGGCAGGGAGAGGAGAGACACAGGCAGAGTCCATGAGAAGCCCAGAGATACCATCGTGAATTCACTAGTGAGGTGGAAGGGAGAGCCATTTCCCTTTCAAGGTTTTGCTGAACTACAGAAGCAGCTCAAACAGCACATGCAGGGGGTTCAGGCCGCAGTGTTGATTTGTCTTTGAGTGTTTTATGTAAAGAGCTCTCTCTTTTCGGGCTGGTAATTGGGGGAAGCTTGCGAAGGTCTCCCTCATAGAGCTGCTCCATTCTCGAATCACCTTTCAAGTGTGTCTCTGAGGCTTCTCTTCCCAGATGGTTTAGAAGAATCGCCTTCTTGTGACTCATGGACCAGCATTACCATTCTAGGCGGTGGCTCACAGCTTCTGCCAACCTGGCAAAGCTCCCTCGGTAATCAGTCTCCTTACGTGGAAAGGCTGGATTTATTGCTGTTATTATTTTCTGAGATCTATAGTCTAAGAAAAAGATTCATTCAAGGCGAAACAGGCAGCTCCTAACCATTAGACAGAAGGAAATAATTGCTCTTTAATACATTATTTATCACCTGTTCAATTCTACCATCACTCTTGTGCAGCTCATAACTTCAATAAGGCTCTTGTTTACTCACTGTTGTATCAGTGTACACAACAAAAGTATATTGATACCAATGGCAAACACAGAGATTACTTAAGAAATTTTTGTTGTGCCATAGTTTTCCTTTTTATTCTGTTTCTTTTTTTTTTTTTGAGACAGAGCCTCAAGCTGTCACCCTGGATAGAGTGCTGTGGCATCACAGCTCACAGTCACCTCCAATTCCTGGGCTCAAGCGAGTCTCTTGCCTCCGCCTCCCAAGTAGCTGGGACCACAGGCGCCCACCACAACATCCGGCCATTTTTTGGTTGCAGCCGTCATTGTTGTTTGGCAGGCCCGGGCTGGATTCGAACCCGCCAGCTCAGGTGTACGTGGCTGGCGCCTTAGCCCGTTGAGCCACAGGTGCTGAGCCTTTATTCTGTTTCTAACATTTTTTTTTTCTGTGTCAAGTCACTCCAGGGGTAGGAAATAACCTCTTTCTGGGCTCAATCACAGTCCTTACTGATTTCCATTCTAGTACATTCTAGGATGTGCATTTGAACATAGGTCTGCATGGCCATCTATAGAGGGGATGAGAAGTATTGGGGTCTAGATGTAGGTGACATTGGTTTACTGAACTTCACTTTTAGAGAGGACTGAAAACTCTCCAAAACTCAGCGAGGCCAGGATGACTGCCCAGGCTTTGTGTTCTGTGTCAATGCATAACCATGTTCTGCCAGTTTCAAAGTACCCGAGGCTGGCCTAGGGCCAAGCAGCCCATGTTTACCAAAGGCCAGAACTTCTTCCACAGTCATCACTGTGCCCCACTGGCCATGGACACCATATTCAGAGTCACACAGACTGAACCTATACTGACCTCAGAAAGACTTGTGCACGTGCAAACATAGTTATGCCATGTCTTTGTGTTTCTTTGTCATGGGATCCTTAAAGCTAAAAAGAAAAGCTTTACATTCCCTAACACAAAAGTCATAAATGGGATTCCAGGACAAATGCTGACCCAGATGATTTCTCAACCCACAATAGTTTTCTTTCTCATTGTTGTTTATGAAAGTTTTAATGCATCACTAACATTTAAGCATCCAAAGAGTTCACATTAAAATATGAATTTCTGCTCTTCCGGAGAAGTCAGGTTAGGTCACACTGGTCCCTGGCCCCAGGGCCACAGTGAAGTGGGTGAATGACAGCTGTCCCTTTGAGGGGACTTGAGCACTCTGGTTCACCAAAGTCTCCGCACCATTTCAGTGCATCTGAATCACTTATTTTATCTGTCTAGCTCCGTAGGCATTTAGGACGTTTAGAAAATCCGTTTAATTTTTGACGATGTAACTCACGCGCGTGTGGAAAGAACTTCAAATACTACAAAGGGAATACAGAGAGAGAAGGAAGCCTGCCCTTCCACCTGACCTGCCGTCTCCCAGGACAACCAGTGTTACCAGCTTCTCCTGGTTCTCTCTAGAGATACACTATGCATATGTAGGCAGATTACATCACCACCTTTTTAAGAAACATGAATGCACACAGTATTTTGCCATTTTACATATGCTTAGGTAGGTTATTTCCTACCACTGGAAATATGCTTTAGACATCACACTTTATCATACGTGGAAAGCTGTCTCATTCTCTCCAAAGGCTGCGTAGTATTTCTTTATGAGCATACACCATAATTTATATAACCCGTTCCTATTGATGGACATTTAAGCTGTTTCCAATCTTTAGCTGTCACAGTGCTTATATGGATTCCTTGGGCATATTCATCTGTACTAATGTGTGAATGAATCTGGAAGAAAAATTCTTACAGATGGAACTGCTGGATTAAAGAGAAGGTGCCTTTTAAAATGTGATATTGTCAAATGACCCCATGAGTGCTTGTGTTCTACTAACAAAGAATAAGAATGTCCCCTAGATCTAGGGCCCCAAGATCATCCAATCCATTTGACAGGTGAGGAAACTGAGGTCTAGAGAGAGGAAGTGATGTGGCTTGTAAATAGCACAGCAGGGGCTTGAATGGATACAGGACTCCAGACACTGTCACCTCCTGTCTACTGTGCCCCAGCTGTTCTGCTGTCCAGCCTTCCTTGGTAGAAAACTAAACTGAGGGACCCTGGGAGTAGCAATGGGGTTCAGCAACTGGACCGAGGCCAGCCGTGGGGGAGCAGATGTTCTGTTAACAAACACTTCCATCACGACTGGCACACGCTGTCACCTTGGTGGGCTGGCTCAGCAGCGAAGGCCAAAGATTAAACGGACCATGGAAGCCGAATTGCCAACCCAGCCCTTGGTGGTTTTCAAATTATAGATTTCTAAACAAAGCTAAATATAGAGCAATTAAGAAATGGCTCCACGTTCTACCCCAAAGAACAAAACAGCTGAACTGGAGCTAAAGGCAGCACATGCATATGTATGTGAAACAGAAGACGGACGAAGGAGCTGGTTAGAGTAAAAGCCAAACCCTCTCCCCGCAGCCCTGCACATTCCGGCCTCAGGGCCTTTGTGCATGCTGTTCCCGGCCACCGGACACCACCCCCTCCCGATTCCATTCTTCTCTTAGCTAACCCTTTCCCTCCCTTTAGAATACACACTTAGGTTTTTTCTCATTCATTCACTTCCTATTGCAATCTCATTTTATCCTCTCTTATAGCTTTATGGCAACTGGGCATTTTTTCATTTATTTACTTTTTTTGGTCCGATTGCCCCACTAGCACCCAAAGTATTTCCTCATCTGCACCTTATAATGGCATTCCCACTGTGCCTATTGCTGTGAGGACAAAGGAGACAGTGAGAGCCAACCCACCCTCAGAGGCTTCTCCTTTGAACCCCATAGTATTTCTCATCTGTGGCATGAAATTTAAGTCTTTATTATACACTATGGCAGTTCTGCAAGTACACCACATAGATCACGATAAGTAAAAAAGACAATATTCAGTGGGACATAGAGGAAGATGCAATTAAAAACTGCCACCCCGGTATAAAGCGCTAGTTTCTGGAATGACTGCGTCACCCGTGTCCTCACTGGCCTCCGGGCCTGCCTACTCTTACTTCTTGCAGTTTGTTCTACACTTAGAAGCCAGAGGGGCCTTGTTTATTACATCTGGCCATGCCACTCTCCTGCTCAGAACTCTTCCATGACTCCCAGCTTCCTCAGAGGAAAACCCCACGTCTTTTTGCAATGATCTGTAAGACCCTGGACAATCGGCCCTACCCTACCCTCACCTCTGGGCCCTTATCTAGGGCCTTTCCCTATGCTGCCTTACTGCTAAGCATGTGGATAGTCTCAAACGTATCAGACACATCCTCGCCCCGGTGACGTATTGTCTGTCCTTCTGCCCGGAACCCTTTTCTCCCAGTTACCTATGCAGCTTATATGCTAACCTTTTCAAGTCTTCACTCACTCGCCAGCTTCTCAGAGTGGCCTTCCCCAACCACCTTATTTAAAATTGCTACCCCACCCCACCCCTTCTGTCCCTTTTCTCTCTTCCATTTTTCTCCAAAGCACTTACTACTTTTCAGTGTTGCACAGACCTTCCTTACCTCCCTCCTATACATTGTGCCTCTCCTCCCAGACTGTGAGCCCCAGACAGGGAGGTATTTTGGTTTCTTCACAGCTGTATTCCTCATGTTCAGAACAGTGCCTTAGGAGGAGCTCAGAATTACTGACAAAGGAAAAAAGGAATTTGGATTCTTTAGATTGTATATCTTAGGGTACATAGACACATATGGAAAGAGATTTATTGTGAGGGACTGGGTCACATGAGTGTAGAGGCTGAACGCTGCTGCCATAGCTCCACTCTCAGATCCGAAGGCTTGAGACTCAGGTTAGCCAGGGGTATAAGTTGCAGTCCAAGGTTGAAGGCCTACGGAACAGGAGTGCTGATGTACAAAGGCAGGAAAAACTGGATATTTCAGCTCAAGCAGAAAGCAAATTCATACTTCCTCTAGCTTTTTATTCTATGAGGGACCGCGACAGTTTGGGAGATGCCCACCCACATGGATGATCTCTACTCAGTCTTCATTCTACCCAGTCAAACCCTAATCTCATCAGGAAACAGCCTCATAGATGTTTACTAGCTATCTGGGCATCCCTTAGCACAGTCAAGTTGACACATGATATTAACCATCACAAAGAGGGAGCAACAGAAACTGACTCTAGAGAAAACAAACAGAGGCTATTAGTTATCTGGAAGGTTGTTGGATCTTAGGGTCTCAGCCAGAGCCAGGAAGAGTGAACCTGGGACCCAGTGGAACTCAGAAGAACTGGGTTGCAAAACCGTAGCAGAGCTTCCAGGCGCCACCAACGGGACAGCTGCACACCACTGCTACTCTCGACAAACCTCCTGCGTGTGTCCTGCAATCTTGTGCTCCAGCTTCTTATCACTAAGGATCAGAACCCATTTAAAGCACAATGCTGGGAATGTTCCCATAACTCCTCCTGCAGAAACTTGTTGGCACAGAGAAAGGCAGGTACACACTCCTCCCACATCAGACTTGGGCTCCACATTTACTGAGGCCTCCTACTTCTAGATATGGAGGCCCCATTAGGATTAGCAACAGGCTTTAAAGTTCGCCAGTTCCAGGGTTCCTGCCTCTGTGCCCTGCCAGTCAGACTCAGGATTTGTCAGCAGCCCTGAAATATTCATGAGCAACTGCTTCCATGATTACAACAGCTGTACAAATAGAGAGGGGTCCACTGGGGAGGCAGGAAGGCAGGAGAGCTGGGCTTTTCATGCCATCTTCTCACCTCTTCTAAATCCCATTAGACAAAGAAAGACTTTGGGAAATCTCAAGAAGCTGTGGCCAGACACTGCCAGGCTTTAAGCAGGAAACTGCAGAAGCCCAAGAGTCAGGACATGAGCCACCCCTGGGGAGACTGTTAGAGCACAGATTGCTGGTCCCCACTGCAGATAAGCTGATCCAGTAGGCCTGGGGTATGGCCCAGGAGTTTGCATTTTTAATAAATTCCCAGGTAATGCTTTCGGTCCGGGGACTATATTAGTCTACACCTTTAGAGGGTGGAACACAATTATAAGACAGACTTTAACTAACAAATGCAATCAATATAACCTGGTTCTTTTACCCCCAATGAATCCCCAACGATAAAAAATAAATAAAAATCCCCCCAAAATAAATATGTAGACAGTCAATGCTGTGTTTGCCTAAAAAATGCCCAGTTGAGTCTGTGCCCATCTAAGTCCCTTCTTTGAACCTCAGGATTTGTGCTAAACTGCTGGAGATACCTGGTTGTTCTGGGATGCAGCCAGTGGCCCCTGAGTCATCAGCTTCAGTATCATTTTGAGGAAGATCCACCTCACTGTCCCCAGATTTCAGGTACTCCTATAAGATCTAATTTTACTACGTTTAGCAGAGCATCTTGACAAACAACTTAACCTCACTGCCTTCGGTTTCCTTATCTACAAAACGGAAATAACAGTAGTAGCTACCCCATGGACAGCTGTAAGAATGCGGTGAGATGGCGTGCATAAAGTTGTGGTTCATGGAAAGCAACTGTGTCAGTCTTATAGCAGGAAACAGAATTCATCCCAGAGGGTTCCAATGAGGAGGCTGCAAAGGAAGAACCACTTACATGGATGTGGCAGGGTTAAGGAGGATAATAAGGCCTCTCTAGACGAGGCATTGCAGAAAGCTGTTGTATCCCCTGGGGCTGGAGAGGAGAAGAGAGGAAATTGTGCTACTGGAAGCCAGACAGGGCTGGAGCTTGGAGGAGGACCACACTGGCAGGGGGTGGAAGGAAGAAAGCCACTGCCAGAGGTGCGCACCAGTGCAGGGATGAAGCAAGGAAGAAACGCTCTTCTTCTGTCTCCTCCCACCTGGATCTCCTGCTGGGCCTCCTATGCACTGAAGCCATGGGCAAGGGAGGTAGAGACCAATCCGCGGGAGTCGACCTCCCGGAACACAGAGCAGGAGAGAAGGGCACAGAGAGGATGGGGTGGGGTAGAGGACTGCGGAGAATCGAGAACACAGGGCTTGATAAATATTTGCTGTTATGTGTTCATGAACAAGCACCCAAACTTAACCGTAGCGATCCCAATTTGTGCCTGTCATTCAATTTAACTCTCAAAGGTATTTCACATCTAAAAGGACGCTTATGCAAACACTCTCAAATCCTATCCAGTTTAAAAATGAGATTATTAAACATGTGGTCATTCTAGTTGTTGGCCATTATCATAGTATACGAGACTCTGGCTCAGCGCCCATGCACACTGGATAAGGCACCAGTCACATACGCCGAGGGTGGCAGGTTCGAACTCGGCCCGGGTCACCTCAAGAAAGATGACAACTGCAACAAAAACTAGCCAGGCATTGTGGCAGGCACCTGTAGTCCCAGCTACTGGGGAGGCTGAGGCAAGAGAATTGTTTGAGCCCAAGAGTTTGAGGTTGCTGTGAGCTGTGACACTACAGCACTCTATCGAGGATGACAAAGTAAGACTCTGTTTCACTTAGAAAAAAAAAAGTATATGAGACTCAGATCTTCAGGAAGAAAGTTCCAAAGACATGATTTTTGTCCTTTGGAGACAATATGCTCAAACTAGTATTTGCTTCACCGACACAGGTGGAGGTTATATAAGTGAACTCAGCTGGCAAACAAATACACACATACATTACATGCATGTAGAAAAGTGCACATTGGTGGTTTGTTTGCTTGCTGTATTTATATTACATTGTATATTAATAAATAAATCAGTTAGCTGGGCCGAGAGCACAGAGGAAAGCTGGAAAGCTGTTTTCCTAGAAAAAGTCAACATCTCTCTGAAATGCTCTGTAGAAGCACCTAAACCAGGAAACAGGGCAGCAGGCGCACCAGGCCTCCGTGTAAACAATCCTCCGAGGGGGCAGCCAGAAGCCAAGACAGAGTTAAGCCCCCATCTCCTAAGAATCAACCACACCACACGTCTCCTACCCACTAGCTTCATCTGTTTAGCAAACCCACCCTACATCTTACCTCCTCTTTGTGCCTGACATCTAGGAGGATCTTTGAAATTTATTTTCTCCTTTTAGCCTGCTGTATTTTTAATGTCTGAGTGAAAGAACAAAGGCAGGGGAACGCCAGACAAGATCGTTTCATTCCTCCACGAGCTGTTGTGAGCCCGGCTCAAGCTCGGCTACCATAAATGTTTTAAAATTTCATTTTTGCAAGGGAACAAGTGCTGGTGTAGTCATCAACGCCAAAGTCAAGGCCTTGCTTCTGCCTTTCATTTGGGGACATAAAAGGCACCCCTGCATCAATCATTAACAACCTATTAATACAAGCAGCCCAGAGAAGTTTTCCTGGTCTGCCCAACCACAAGGGGTGAAATTCTAGTCACCCAGCTAGCCAGGCCATCCCGACCAGCTCAATGCAGGCTGTTCAGCTCTGAAAAAAGCCTGCTGGTTCCTCTTTCATCTTTCTCTGAGTAACAGATACCTGGTGGGCCTGCTTTTCTCCTCCTCCACTGCAAAATTATCCACCTGCCTCCTCCACATCTAGCATTAAGCTGCTTGTACAAACACTGACCATATTGACTGTGTCCAAGTGGCAGGCAGGGCTGGAAGATGTCCACTCAGCATGCGGGCCAGAACCAGGGCTGTCTCATCCACGCATGTCAGAGCAGGGAGAGTCTCGGGGGGCGGGGGGTGTCTCAGGGAAGTGCTTGTCTTCCTGTTGTTTTTGATTCTTGAATTTAATTGGCTTTGATTTGAAGCAAAACCAATCAACAGGAAGATTTTTAGTTAGTCGATCAGAACCTGTTTTGTTTTGTTTTTAAAAACCCATGTAGTTTGGGTGACACGTTCTGAAAAGTTTGCAGATCTAGAAAACTGTATTCTCCTTTGTGAAAACACACGTAACATGAAAGTTACCATTTCAGGCATTCTTAAGTGTACAGCTAGCGGTATGAAACACACACAGTGTTGTACAATCATCACCACCGTCCATTCCTAGAACTCTGTCATCTTCCCAAACTGAACCTCTGTGCCCATTGAACAGTAACTCGCTACTTTCTCCTCCCCACGCTCCCTGGCACCCACTCTCTGCCCCGGTGGAATTGACTATTCTAGATCCAGCATCTAAACGGAGTCACCATATTTGTCCTTTAGTGTCTGATTTATCTCAGCATAATGTCCTCAAGGTCCAGTCATGTTTGTACAGGGACTCCTTTGTAAGGCTGAATAATGTTTCATCCTTTCAACATATCACATTTTGTTTATCCATTTGCCCTTTGACAGATATTGAGGTTATTTCCATCTTTTGGCTATTACGGGAAAAATTCTTCTTTTTTCTTTCTCTTTCTTCCTTTTGTTTTTTTTTTTTTTTTTTGAGACAGAGCCTCAAGCTGTCATCCTGGGTAGAGTGCCATGGCATCACAGCTCACAGCAGCCTCCAACTCCTGGGCTCAAGTGATTCTCCTACATCCGCCTCCCAAGTAGCTGGGACTACAGGCGTGCGCCACAACGCCCGGCCATTTCTTGGCTGCAGCCGTTATTGTTGCTTGGCGGCCCAGGCTAGATTCGAACCCGCCAGCTCAGGTATATGTGGCTGGCACCTTAGCTGCTTGAGCCACAGGCACGGAGCCTGCTTTCAATTCTTTAACATGTACACCCAGAAGTGAAGTTGTGGGATCATATGGCGATTCTGTGCTTAAATTTTTGAAGAACTGCCATGCTTTTTTCCACAGAGGCTGCGCCATTTGACACCCCCACCAGCACTGCACAGCGGCTCCTATTTCTCCGCATCCTTGCCAACACTTGCTCCATTATGTTTTTTGGAGGAATAGCCGTCCTAGTGGATATGAAGTGGCATCTCAATGTGGTTTTGGTTTGTATTTTCCTAATGTCCTCAAGACTCGTTCATGTTGCAGCACATATTAGAATTTCCTTCCTTGTAAGGATGAATAATATTCCATTCAAGGCACATACCACACTTTGTTTATCCAGCCTTCTGTTGATGGATCCTTGGGTTGCTTCCACCTTTTGGCGACTGAAGGCCCGCCTTGGCTAGCTATTTAAAACGGAGCTCGTGAGCGCTTGCTATGTGCCAGGCGCCCTGCTAGGACAAGGCAATGAGCTCAACAGACTGCTCCATGCTTTGCTTCTTAGACATACATTAATCACACAAACATGCAAATAACTATATAATTTTTTTTTTGAGACAGAGTCTCAAGCTGTCACCCTGGGTAGAGTGCCATGGCATCACAGCTCACAGCAACCTCAAACTCTTGGGCTTAAGTGATTGTCTTGCCTCAGCCTCCCAAGTAGCTGGGACTATAGGCACCCACCACAACGCCAGCCTGTCATTGTTGTTTGGCAGGCCCAGGCTGGGTTCGAACCCACCAGCTCCAGTGTATGTGGCTGGCGCCCTAGCCTCTGAGCTACAGGCGCCGAGCTATAACTATGTAATTATTCACTGTTAAGTGCTATTTAGAAAAAGAACAGATTGCTGTAAGATGTGTTGAGGAAACAGAAGATGATCTCTAACAAGCTCCTGAAAAGCCTATTTGTCTGACATTTATTCATTCAACTAAGAGACATTTAGTATAAATGCCAAGAGTCAGAAGCAATACCCTAAAATGCAGGCCTCAGAAGCAAAAGTTTTTCTCTGACGTCTCCTATCTTTATATATCTAGTCCTCTGAGGCTAGCTACAGAAGCCAGAATCCCACTTTCCCAAGGTGGGTCATAGAATTCAGAGCCCCTTTTCCTCCAAGCCAGCCACAAAAGCTAAAAATATGACTCTTAACTTTCCCTCCACTTTTTGGTGTAAAAACTGGCTGTAAAAAATTATCTGACCTACCTTGTCTGATTGCAGGTTATAAGATCCCCATTCTAGAGAGGGTCCCTCCCAACCCCAGAAGGAATGCAGCATAGAGGGGCCAAGAAGAATCAGACAGCTGGGTCTCCCCGCTCAGTCTATTAGCATTAGATGACACCCTTCATGCCCAGTCATATTTCTTCACGGCTGCCCATGCTTAGTTGAATCCAAGCATAGAAATGGACAAATGGACAATTTCCCCCTGCATCTTTGGGTCTGTATTTTGAAAATTCCTATGTCATATAAAACTATGATCACATTAAATAAATCTGAATGCCTTTTCGCCACTAAATCTGCCTTTTGAGAGTTGGTTTTTCAGTGATGCTTCAGAAAGCCAAGGGGAACTCTCAGTATGGCCCCTAAACAAGCCCCCTATGCATAGGCCTTGGCCAGAGTAGGGTGGAAGAGGAAGGCTCTGATAGAGAGAGAAGCACCAAATATAGTTAAAACTCAGGTTCTGCTCTCTACAAGTTCACAGTCTTGATAGGGAGGCAGAAAGGTAAATAGATACATGGAGATACCACGTGCTCAGTGCTGCAACAAAGGCACTTTGTGTTTTAAACAGAAAGAATTTAATATAGGGAAGTGGTTACCAGTGAGAGAGGAAACAACATGGGGTAGTGAGTCAGCCAAGGAGGAACAACAGCAGGATGAAGCGACCACCCCCGAGCTGGAGAGGAAAAGCAGGTGGCTGGGCCCAGGTGGGGACACCGAAGCTGTGGAGGAAGCACAGCTTCTGGAAGCTCCACTGGAGGCAGAAAGGAAGAGGAGAAAGACACTGGCTTCTCCCTTCCTCCCGTCCTCCAGGTCCCAACAGGGCCTCCCCTTGGCCGAGCCCAGCTGGGGCCAGCTGACCCAGGGCCCAGAAATTATGATCTGCAGGGCTCCAGCCCTTCCCTCTCCTGTGGTGCAGAGCAAGGGAAGGATGAGGAATGGCTCCTCAGGTACGAACAAAACTCCAGAAAGAATGATGAATAGATATTGCCCAAGAAGGAGGAAGAAGAGCAGTGTAGATAAATAACTGGAGGAAGGGTTGAAGTGTAGGAAACAGCTTTGCCCAGTCATGTAGCGGAGGCATCCAGCTTGGCTACCTGGGGCCCACACCCCTAAGCCCAAGATTTGCACGCATGCGCAGACGCACACATACACACGTGCCGCTGCCACCGCCACTCAGGGGCCCAGCCTCCACAGAATGTATTTCCAAGCCACTGTCTTCCCTCCACCAGGGTCTGAAGGTCTCGGTCCTCGCTGAGCCCCATGTGTCCATTCCTCCTACTGATGCAGGACAAGGTGGCCCATGACCTTAGCCCTGGCAGTGCAGATGCTATGGCGGATGGAGGAACCAGCTTGCTGGAAGGGCCAGCCACCTGTGTGTGTGGGGGTGGGAACACTGGCGCCTTGCTGTCTCCTCCTCCAGCTCTTCTGACTGGTCAATGTCATGTAAGTTTCCAAGGCCTGAGACTTCCATTCACAACTGGCTGTAACTGACAAAGACCCAGCCCTAAGAGTTCCAGCAAAACAACTCCCTGGGACTATATAAACCCCTGAGCAAAGAGCTCAAAAACAGACCTCTGACGGACCTCAGAAAGAGAGCAGGAGAGCTTGTTCCCCTCCTGGGTCCTCTTTGCCAGGCGGTTTGGTGCTTGTAGTTATTGTAATTCCGTTTCTGTAAATAAATCCTGACTTACCACTAATCCTGTGGCCGGTGGATTCATTCTTCTAATCACGGAGACCAAGAACCTGAAATTCCGGTATCACTACTGTCTGTGCTGTCTGCTGGTCAGGATGCCAGCCCAGACATGGTCCTTGGATCTCCCAGTCCTGCCCAGAGGCCTGGGCGGGGTCTTGAGGCACCCTGCCATGCCAGGCATTAACACCAGAGCTGCTGGATCTAGGGGAGGTTCAGGGATTCCCAAGGGAGGGCAGCAGAGGCCCCCGATGTGGTGGATGCTCTCGCCATTTGTGTCCATCTAGAACCTCAGAAAGGAGGAAAAGAAATAAGGAAATGGGGATCTCACAGATAAAATTAGTTAAGCATCTCAGGATACAACAATCCTGGTTTTGGGGTGGGATTAAAGAGGAGAAGGCACGGAGAGACACGGGGAGAAGAAGGCCTTGTATAGGCAGAGGTTGGAGTGATGCTGTGGCAGGCTGAGAAACACCAGGGCCACCCTAATACCTTCAGGGGGAGCCTGGCCCTGCTGACACCTTGATCTTGGACTCTCAGTCTCCAGAACAGTGAGAAAATAAAATTCTATCGTTTTTAACCACCCAAGCCATGGTTATTTGTTAAAACACCTCTAGAAAACTGATATAGAAGGGCTTTTTACCAACCAGTGTTTCAGTATTTAATAAGTCATGCAGCAGAATTGCAGCGTAACAGCCCAGATATGGTCCAACCTCCTTGCGGTCCATGTTAAGAAACAAGCACAGGATTAAACATGGGTCACAGATAAAGTCTGACCAAAAAGCCAGGACTTCGATGACTCAGTTCCATATTCCATCCCCTTCATTTCCTGTCTGAAGGGAAAGAACTGAAGATGGGGGAGGGGAATCCCGTCACTGTTCTCTGCCAGCTTCCCTCCCACCTGCCCACCCTCCTGGACTGTCTGACTGTGCTGCCCCGGCTGCCCGGCCCTGCCTGGCTGCTGGAACCTCTGCTGAAACCCACATTTACTTGCTGCAAGTTCCTCGCCTGACACTTCTGAAGTTAATGATGGAATCTTTGAAAATGACATTAGAAGCAAAACATAAGCAGCAGAAGACACAAAACCACCTGAAGTCCATCTGTTTGAGTGCGATCCACCTCAGAGCTCCCATTTCCCATGTAAAACAGAAGATGTGATTTATAATTTATATCTCGCCGGTACAACCCTGATTGAAGCAAACCACTTTGATGAAATGTTGGTTTCATGCTAGCGGAACACCATTCCAAATCAGAGAATATTTAGAACTCTAACTCCTCTGCTGCCTCTTTGAAGTAGAAAGATTTGTATTTTATGTGCTTTTCTGAGAAAAAAAAAAAGAAGAAGAAGAAAAATATGTACACCCCAACATGCATGTGGTGAAAATATGAAAGCATTTACTTGTGAGTCGGCACCAAAATGTAATTAGTACATTAAGCACTAAAAATATTTATAGACTCATATCTCGTGTTGAGGACCTGGTTCCAATAATTCTCAGAAAATTGCAAAATTCATACTTTGGTTTTTTTGGGTACTAACTTAATTTATTTGAAATCTACAACACATGAAGAATAAAATCAAAAAATGTCAACTTTCCATCCCCTTGACTAATGATCTAATAAAGTTGCTGCTAGTATGCATTGTGTGCGTATATATGTATCTGACCTTGATTGGTTAAGAAAGGGAAAAACAGAGACAGAGAGAGATATAAATGTAAAGAGAATAAATTGGATTTGGGGAGACAATCCCTTCTGCTCTTAAGGGAATGAGAAAATCTCTATTACAATACAACTAAAGTATCAATCAAGCTAAATCTCTTGATTATTTTCTCCAGTGATAAAAAAGGCCAATTCGTTGACACCATAATCAATAATTGATGTCCACTAAACCTCTCTGTAGTAGGCACCATTCCAGAGAAACTGTGGATAAGCAAGACAGATGGCTCTCACCCTTGTGGAATATGCATTCCAGTGGAGTCAGACAATAAAAATCAACATATAGTATGCCTTTATAAAAGCCCCAATAAATAAAATTTTTAAAGTAAGGTGGGGAAATAGAAAAGGGTGATTGTGATTTTCAATAGAGAAGAACTTGATGGAGAAATGATGTTTGAGAAGTTACCCAAATTGGGGGGCGGGAACCATGCAAAGTCCTGGGGAAAAGCATTCCAGGCAGAGAAAAGAGCAAGTGCAAAGGCCCTGAGGTTGGAATAAGCTGTGCTGGAAGAGCAAGAAGGCTGATGTGACTAGGGGGATAAACAAGGTGGAGAAAAGGAGAAGATGGGGATGGGGTCGGGGAGATGGGTAGCGCCAGACACCATGGGATACACCAGGGACACCATGCAGACTTCACTCGCCATCAAGCTCAGAAAGAATGAGTCCAGCTGCTTCAGGTCAATTCAACAACCAACAGGCTAAGTGTTTGTAATGGTCCAAGTTCTGCAAGTACTAGGCACCATGGGAGAAAGAACACAGATTCTCAATGCTTGTGGAATAAGGAAGTGTATGATTAAACATCACGAGAAAGGTGCACTCAGAGGACCTTGACCTTGACTTGAATGAACCCAAGTTAAGCTGACTATTTGGGCAGAGAGAAATGATGGAGGGCCTTGAGAGATATTCTTTCATTCATTCATTCAATCAATAGTTACTGAGTGCCAGGACTGTGTTATTAAGCTATGAGAATAGATAGCTGAACAAACACAAAACAAGGCTTCTTCCCTCACGGAGCGTATTGTCAATGAATAATACAAACAACTATCATACAGTTCTTACTGCTATGAGAACTATACAAGAGAGGCTCATGTTGAGCTTGCCAAGGGTTATCAGAGGGGCTTCTCTGAAGAAGCCGTGATTGCCCG
Organism: Perodicticus potto; assembly: GCA_963574655.1. NCBI lineage: Eukaryota > Metazoa > Chordata > Mammalia > Primates > Lorisidae > Perodicticus > Perodicticus potto. The sequence continues at coordinate 39,640 of CAUYRH010138626.1, read as the reverse complement.
GTAAATAAGGAAACCTGGATATTACCTGGGAGAAGGATGATGACAGTGGGGATGTTTCCAAGTAGAGAGAATGGCAAGGGGAAATATCCTGTGGTACAAGGTCTTGGGAGTGAGGGGAAGCATGGCCTGAGGCAAGGCTGGCAGGAGCTGCCAGGGTCCAGCCAAGGTGAACACCACAGGCCATACAAAAGACTTGGGTTTTGAGAGCAATTGAAATCCAAAGAAAGAGGCTGACCTGTGAAGGCAATGAAATAAGATTTGCCATCCGAAAGTCACTCTTCTTGGAACATGGAGAAATCAGATGTGGGCTTCTGTAAAAGTCAAGGGGAGCAGATGCTGATGATGGACGTGCTAAAAACAAAAAGAAGAAAGCAGCCATGTTCTAGAGAGAGTTAAGAAGCCTGTGATAGGTCCCAGGCTTATGATAGGCATGACCATGTGACTTGTTTCAACCAATGAAATGCGAGGAGTATAACCTGATAATTCTAAATAGAAGCTTTAAAAGTCAGTGATTGAGTGGGTGACCACTCTCTCCTCTTTCCTCTGCCATGACAGTTGTCATCATTCCATATGGTGGCTACTTGTTCAGCATGGGTTCCCTGTGCAGTAGAAACCTGGAACAGAGTCCCAATTGGCCCACCAGGCACATAGTGTGAGTCAGAAATAAACTTCTGACATCTGAAGCCTCTGGGTTGGGAGAGTTTTTGTTATCGCACTGTAACCTAGCTATCCTGCCCAGACAAGAAATAAAATGGACACATCTGGGAGGAATTGGAATGGAAATGCCAATTATCCTGAGATCTTTCCAGTGCTTATTTTCAGACTGTTTCCAAGCACAACTCAGCACCCCTAGCAAGTCCCTTGCTGCTCAACCTCTCCAAATTGTCTGATGCGATTCAGTGTGACACAAAGGAAAGTGAATCTATCTTCAGCAAATGTGGCCTTTATTGGTAGCAAAGTGCTTTGAAGATGAAAAGTTCTCTGCAAGTGCTAAGCATTATTATTCTGTATCAGATGTCAGTATGCACTTTAAGAAAAAGATTCAATTAAGCTGCCTCGCCATTGTTTTATGATACAAGCATCAGACATTATCAAAAAGGGTCAAATCATGACGGGAATATTGAACTGAGAATAGGAGCAGAGAGCAATTGGTGTGAACCAAGGAGGATTCAGGAACTGAAAGGCTGAATATTAATTTAACAGTGGGATTCACGAGCCAGAGTGGCCACGAGAGAACAGCGGAGATGGTGTGCTCGTTTAAAGAGCCCCAAAGTACAGAATCTTTGGGGAAACCAGTTGAAAGGTGCAGAGACCCCCAGTATCTGTGAGTGAAAAGGTGAAGGCAAGACAGTCTATCATGGAAATAAAGATGTGTGGATAGATGTACACAGCCTCTCACCCAACACACACACACACACACACACACACACACACACACCCAGTTAGTCACTGGTGTTTCCTAGGCACCAGTATCTCAGATAAAATAGCCTGCAGGCTGGGGAGCTGAACTGGAAGCTAGGAAGCGGTCCAACTCAGCCCCATTTCATGTTGGCTATTGGGCTAATATAGTCATTCAGTGCTGTCAATCTTTATTACAAAAGAGGCAGAGGATGAGAAGGAAAGGGTATGCAGAAGGGGAAGAAAGCATGTTTGGTATTATTGGGTGGCTGGGACAGGGATAACAGCCTAATCTTTTAAGGGGTCCTGTAGGAAGGCCAGACCTAAGCTTCCACCATCAGGGAGTATGGGGAAGCGGGTGTAATTTCAAGCATATCGCTACCAGGAAAGGACCTACAAAGGACATATAGCTGCTTTATTTTCTATAAATGATCTTACTGTCTACACAAGCCACCAAAGATATATGTGAGGTGGTAGGTTCAGAAAAAGCTATTTTAATCTGGCCAATTAGAGATGACTCCGTTCCTTCAGTTTGAAGAATCTCCTTTCAATTAAAACGGTCCCTCTCATGGCCGGGTGAGGTGTCTCATGCCTGTAATCCTAGCATTCTAGGAGGCCAAAAAGGGTGAAATGCTTGAGGTCAGGAGTTGGGAAACAGCCTGAGTAAGATCAAGGCCCCCATCTCTACAGAAAATAAAAAAATTCACCAGGCAGAGTGGCAGGCACCTGTAGTCCTAAGCTACTGGGAAGGCTGAGGCGGGAAGATTACTTGAGTCCAGGAAATTGAAGTTACAGTGAGCTGTGATGATGCCCCTGCCCTCTATCCCAGGGGCAGAGTGAGGCACTATCTCAAAAAAAATAAAAAACTGTCCCTTTCAGTCCTCATGTTAATTATAGTGGAGAAGGAGCCCTCTAATTCACATGTCCTCCAAGTGCAAAGTACTCCCTGGTGCCTGCAATAGACCAGCCACTTGCAGGGTTTACCCCACCTGGACATTCTGGGTGATGCTGTTGCTGACACAGAGCACGTGGCTCCAGCAGGTACCCCCCAAGGGGACAGTGGGAACCCCCGTGGCACTTGCCAGCTTCCCCCACCTGCTCATGCCCTTCTCTTTCCTCCTGGCTGCTGCTGGGCCAGAAAGTAGCTTTCACTTCCGCTTTCAGCCGGCAGAGTCTTCTCCTCCCTCGAATCACATCCCTTCTCAAGGTGGCATTCACCCTTCACTGGAGCAGTGACGGTGGAGTGGATGGAGGGAACATGATTTATAGAGGCATTGGATGAAAACCACAAGCATTTCATATCTTTAAAATATTTTCTCCATTACAAGAGGTGCATTCCTTTAGCCTAAGGTTTATTTTCTCTCGTAAAATGCAGATATGCTTAGGAGATGTAAAGCAAAAGCTTTTCTCTCTAAAATACCATTGGATGATTTGAGTTTGTTGGAGTCACCCAGGGCTCACACTGCGCGGCCCCAGCTGGTTCATTCATTCTCTAACCATTGGTAAGAGGCGTTCTTTACCCACATCTGAAGGCCAACACAGTCCTGGGCACCAGGGATCAAAATCTACTTAAAGTTAAAGAAAATGCTAAGAATAAGTATTTAATGGCTGTGAAAAGTGCCACACTGGAAAAGTGAAGGATGCTCCAAGGATAGGATCAGGAAGCTACTTGAGCAGGTGACCGTGGTGCTCACGGAGGAAACGGAGTTAAGTAAGGGAAGAGCTGGAGAGGAGAGGCCCAGCAATTGAGGGGACAACACTGTTGAGGCCCTGAGGCAGGAAGGAGCTCCAGGCTCCTTTCCAAAGGGATCTTTGGGAATAGACCCTCAAAGGGACGGAAGGGAGGATCCGGAAGAGAGAGGTTGGGAAAGGTGGTGGGAGGGGGAGTGAGCTGCCGAGGTCAACAGGTACCTGGAGAGATCCACAGCGGAAGTGTGGGTTCCTTTATACACTTCATTGTAAACCCCATAGATGTTTAAGCCTCCTTCTCACCATTTCTAGACTGAATTTTGATCTCATACCACTTTAATCAGTTCCACTCGTTTCCAAGTGTGGCCTCCTGACTTTCTGAAGGACTGGCTTGAAGGGCCCCTTGCCTCCTCACTGACCTGGCACCTGCAGGGAACTAGCCGTGGTCCTTACTTCCAAAGGGCCCTATTCTGGCAGATCACAGACTGCCAAGGCTTTGGTCCTCCTGCAAACATCCCGGCCACCGTCATCTGGGGGCACAAATCCTAAATCTCAGAGGCATTTTGGCACTCCTTCCTTACTACCCTCCACACGGTTAATCTTCTACCAAGTCCTCCTGTGAAAAATTTCCAGCATCGGGTGGCGCCTATGGCTCAAAGGAGTAGAGTGCCAGCCCCATATGCTGGAGGTGGTGGGTTCAAACCCAGCCCCGGCCAAAAACTGCAAAAAAAAAAAAAAGAAAAAAAATTTCCAGCATCCGTCTACCTCCCTCCAGCCTCCCTGCCTTTGTTCTTCTTAAAGAAACTATTTTTTCAACTTGATAACTGTAATAACCTCTGAACGGGGGGCCCCAAATCGAATGGGATGTCCGCTCCATGAGGGCAGCCAGAGTAATCTTCTTCAACTGCAGGTGTGATTACAGCAACCCTTGCCTTGCCCACTTCTGAGGTTTCCTTGCTCTCAGGAAAAAGGAAAGAGGGTCTTGGCCCAGGCCAAAGGCTGGGGGAGATCCAGCTGGTCACTGCACTTCACTCCAGCTTCCTCAGGCTGCCCCTCGCTCTCCACCTTCTCTCCTGGAAGGGGCCGTGATGTCACCTCCTAACACTCAGACCTGAGTGCCACTGTCCCTTTCCATAGGGCAGCTTCTTTGATTGCCTGAACAGTTCAGTTCCCCTCTTACACCTTTATCAACCTTCCAGGGAGTGATCTTATTTTTGTGTGTTTATTTGATTCATCTCTATCCCCACTTGATTTTGAATTCCTCAGAGCAAAGATGACGGTGTGTGTCTACAGCACGGGGACAAGAATGTCTGGCACAGAGTGGCTGCTGCATGGGTGTGAGTTGACTGGAAGAAGTTGACTGGGGCTCCCACTCATCAGCCTCACCGCACCACCTCCACTTTAGAGATGAGGAAGAGGAGGCCCAGAGATGAAGTGATGTGGCCAACGTCATATTTTAAGTCAGAACTGGGAGTAGAATCGCAGAATCGCAGGCAAGAAAGGCCTCTAATGATCAGTTATCCCAAGTTCCTCATTCTACGGATTCCACACAGAAAGCAGCTGAGTGCTGGGGAAGCCGGGGGCACCGGGGTTAATGCCACAGCACCTCTCCATTCCCTTGGCTAGGGGCTTATTCTAAATTAGGCTGGCGTGTCCCTCCCCCTCACTTCTGAAACCCTTCCCACCCAGGCACCCAGCCTGCTTCCTCTCTCCCTCCTGACCTTTCTCCTCACCCACCACTGCTGTGCCTGTGAGGACGACTCCAACTACAAATTAAGTGAAGGCAAAGCTGAATTGATATGATCTGAGCAAGGGAAGCACAAAGGCCCCAATTTCCTCTCCACATTATACAGGAAGATCTGGGCCACGTGGGGAGCCGGCTCGGGGCCTTTTGATGTTTGCCTTCTTGCAAGTAACAAGCGGGAGGACATGAGACGGCTTCGCCTCCTCCATGCAAACTCACAACAGCAGGCTTCCAATCATGCTTGAAACAAATCCAGAGATGAAAAACGCAGGAAAGAGGCGAAGAAGGGAGAGAGAGGCGATTGTTGTTTAGAGAGCTTTAAGGACAAGGAGACCCTTTAAAACTAACTGCAGGACATGTTAAAGAGCTTACAGACGCCCCTTACACAGAAGCGCTGAGCCACACTCCACAGGGCGTAGTAACAGGGAGTCTGCGCCCGAGCCAGGGCCCGCCATGGCCAAGCTGTGCCTTTCCCCAGGAAAGGGACCTAACGTCCTCCTCACCTCACCTCACCTGAGCTGGGGATTTCTGAAAGCCAGGGCCAAGGTCAGAGACTCCAGCTTAGGCAGTCTGCCAATAGCCCGAGACCCTTATACCCAAATCGGGTATTTGTAGTTCAATTTGTGACTCCACATAACAGCTCAGTAATTAGCATGAGCACAGTTAGAGTAGCATTCAGCCCTAAGGAAAAGAACCAGTTGATTAATCTCTTTCCCACTTCTCATTCTCTCTCTCTCTCTCTCTCTCTCTCGTTCTCCTAAACTTTTGATTTTGGTGAGGTTGAAGGCTAATGCAGAGCATCCTGAGATTTTTGTCTGAATGACCTTGGGCTTAACCTGCAGTAGTAGCAGTTCAAGGACATTCAAAGGTGCCCACTGATGATCAAAGCTCTTGTGATTCACTCACTGCATGGGCCACCAAAAATTATTCAGGAACCATGGAAGAAATATATATAGACAAGAAATAGAAAAAAAAAAAAAGTGGCTGTACCGTTTTCCTTCCAGAGAAAGGAATTAAGTAAAATGCATTAAATTCTTCTTTTAGTTAAATCCTGTGCAGCATGACTTTTTAAAAATCTTATTATCCCAACAATTCTACCCATATTGTCATTATTTGATAGGGAGGGAAATCAAGGCTCTGAGTAGTTAATTGACTTGTCTGAGGCTGATGTGGTATGAAGAGATGGAGCCAGGCTTCTATTCTAGCTCAGGGCTGCCTGATTTTAAAGCTTGAGCTTTTCAGATATGGCCAACTGTAGCCATCTGAAGATGGCTATGTGGCCCCTTGGGTAAGCAGAGTGCTTCTGAACTTGGATGTCCCTGGAAAATATGAGAGTAACTTAGACTTAGACCCTGCCTGAACTGTTACTTGTCAGTCTTATCGACTCAGTAGTCAAAAAAGTCAGAAGGTGAAGGTCTCCTGCTATTGATAGGTAAAAACGTTCGGATTTATTTCCCCAGCCTGAGCCCCTCCCTCCACTCTCTAGACCTGTGTTTCCACCTGTCTGCTCAGTGGCGTGGCTGGAATTTCACATGGGCATCTCCCACTTCCCCTCCCAAACCTTCTCCCCGCCAGACCTCCTCCCAGCCGTCCCCCGGGTCTTCCTTATCCCTGTGAACAGCACTGTCCCTCTCTGGGTTGATTCAGCCAAAAGCTTCAGTGCACAATTTGTCAGGTGCTCTCGGGAAGCGATGAGAGGAAATGGAGAGGTGAGATGGAAAAGAGATGAGCCCATAAAATTGGGTGTTGCCACACGAGTTACTGCTGGGGGCAGCTGCATCCAGGCTGCTGGGGAACCCCAGGAGACAGCGTGTGGCACAGGCCTGGGGGTGAAGGTGCCGGGCTGCAAATACACCAGCTCCCGCCAGCCGCAGAGGGATCCTCTGGCCTGCCGTGGGCACATGGGCACACAGGCAGAGTGGACTCCAGCAGTCAGGCTGGCAGTTGGGGCCTCTGAAACGGTAAAGAGAGGGTGTGTGGCTGTGGATCCTCTGCAGCTGCTGCAGAATTCACGACCGCCCCTACCCCCACAGTCAGCTCATTAACCAAACCAGCAGACTCTGCCTCCAAAGCGTATTGCAAATCCAGCCCTCTTTCCCCACTAGCTGCAGAAGAATCCAGCTCAAACCGCCGCGAGTTTGCACTTGGACTATTGCTATAGTCCCCTCACTGGTCTCTTAGCCATCTCCCTTGTCTCCTACTGTCTTTTTGTACTTGGAAGCCAGTGGGAACCTTTTAATCATGATCATGCTATCCTCTCCTGAAAGCCACCACTAGCTTCCTTCCCATGTAGCACAATCCCAGGCCTGAGCCCAGCCTGCTGGCCCCACCCAGCCAGCCCCTGCTGGACCCTCTGCCTTGTATACTCCATGTCCACACTGGCTCCTCCTTCTAAGTGCCCCGCACACTTCCATCCTGCTTCATGCAGGAGCGGCTCCTCTGCCTGGCCTGCTCCCCCCACCACTCCCCAGACATCCCCGCAGTCTCCTTTCCCTGTGACCATTCACTCCCGCAATGGGAAGAGCACCCATCACTCCTCACTCTAGTGGTGTGATGTTCTTCAGACAGGTGGTCCCTGAGGAAGCTGCTCTCCCTTTCTTTGCCCTGGGTCTTAAAAGAAACAGAAACAAGACAAGAAATGAAGGCAGGACTGAGCTGCCTGGGATCCAGTTTAGCCCTCCTAGAATCAGTGTCAGTGGACCGCAGCATCCCACCTCCTTTGGGGCAGAGCAAGTACAGGGTATAGAGACTCTCGGGGAGCTCCTGTGTGTGGAGGGAAACATTGGGGGGGGGTGAATTAATGCTTCCCCCCCTAAAAAAGCCTATAATGCTTATTACACCTGTCACTGTGTATCTGGTGCACGGATGCTCTGCCCAGAACCCTCAGGCCCCTATTGCTGGTTCTGTGCACCCACCTGCCAGCCACCATGTGAGTTGCTTCTAAAAGGTTCACATCTGAAACTTCTTTCCTGGTTGGGACCTCAGGTCCCTACAGCTGCCTGTCTGCATGGCGTGCATAGGGAAGAAAAAGTGTCTGGAGGTTTATTCCCTCTCTGTGGGTGAATGCGGGAGCATAAGTCCCAGCAACCCCACTGCAAAGACAGACAGGCTCCGAGATATCATTTACACGCCAGAGCTCCCCACAGGATCAGGCCAAGGTGGGACCCTCACGTGAGACAGCAGCTTTCCTCGGCTTTTCCTCTTTTCTTGTCCTACTTCCTTGTGTCCTGACAGAGCTCCCCAGGGGGCTCTTCTATAATCAATAATTTGTGCTAGAACCCTTATCTCAGCATCTTCTTCTGGGAAAAGAAGACCACGGGCATTCATTGTTTATTTCATTTCCCCTACTAGAATAGAAGCTCCCAAGGGCAGAGTTTTTTCTGTTTTGTGCAGTTTTGTATTCTAAGCAACTAGAATAGTACCTTGAATACAGAAGGAGCTCAATATATAAATTCCTCAATGGATGAAGAAATTTATGAATATGTGTCATTTGACAGAAAGGTATCAGGACCATTTCTAAAGAATCTTCTCCCTGTTCTGTTTTATGGCCACTATGTCCCTCATGCTAAGGCCATTTGTGGCACAAAAGATACGTGCCCCTATCTACCCTATTTAGCAACTGTTTTAGGGGGACTGCTAATATGTCTGACCCCTCACCAAGCCATAAGCCCTCAAGGACTGGCCCCCGCCTTCCTTCTCTTTGCCCCCCTCGCAGGTGTAGACATAGGACAGAGGCAGCTCAGCCCTGTCCTTACTTCTTGTCATTTTTGTTTGTTTGTTTCTTGGGTCCTCATCCCAGGATGGCTGAATCGCTGGTGTGGGGTGGCAGCAGCTGTCCACCCCTCAGGGACCTCACTACCACCAGCCCCTCTGTCAGTGCCCCCATCACCCTGCAGCATGAAGAAACTGGTCCCAGGAAAGAACCTCAGACCCTTCCTGGATGGTCTCAGGGATCTCGACCTCAGGGGTAGAGGGGAGCAACTAGATAGAATGGGTGGGTGGAATGAGCCTCCTGAGATCAGCCCCATGGAGAGAATACTGCACAGGGGAGCACAGGGTCCATAAGACAAGAAGACTGCATTGGTAGGAGCATTTAAACTTGCAGTAGAGAAGAAAGCTTTCTAGGACTTATTTGGGCCTATAAGGTCAAAGCAAGGCCTTGGTAGGAATTTGTCTTAGTTCAGACTGCTATAACAAAATACCATAAATTAGGTGGCTTAAACAACAGAAGTTTATTTTTCACAGGTCTGGAGGCTGGCAAGTCCAAGAGCAAGGTTCCAGATGGTTCCTAGTGAGGGCTCCCTTGCTAGTTTGCAGATGGCCACCTTCTTACCATGTCCTCACATGGCAGAAAAAGAGATCTCTCTCATGTTTCTTCGTATAAGGGCACTAATCACATCATGAGGGCTCCACCCTCATGACCTAAAGACCCACCTTCAACCACCACCATATTAGAAATTAGGTTTCAACCTATGAATCAGGGGGACACACAAACATTCATTCCGAGCAGAGTTCTGGGTTGTGACACTAGCAGAACACTTTCCATGTGCCTGGCATTTCTATGTGTTCTTACTACTATACAGCTATTCACTCATTTAATCCTCAAAGTAGTATTGGGAAGTGGCACTTCAGGCCCAGAACTGGGGAGACAAGTGAGGAGTTCTGAGGCCTCCCTAAGTTTGAGACCTGGTTGTCCCACCTGCCTCATCCTGGTCCCAGCTGTGGGTGCTCTTATTACCTGTATTTTAGCTCAGAAAACTGGGGCAGAAGGGGACCACGCACAAGCTAAGCAGCAGCTGTAAGGTGTGGCCAGATCAGTATGGCCACATCAAAATACCTCCCCTATGAGAATTTGGGCTGCTGGGGTGAAGAGATGCTTCTGTGGGACACTGTGACCTGTTGGGTCTGGGAAAGGCACCAGCGGGTAGGGAGTTTCTGAGGGGAGGCTTAGACCGATAGGGCAGGGAGAAGCCCAGGTCTGGTGCTGGGACCTAGGGAGCAGGGAAGTGTGAGAGTCTTGAAGAAGGAAAAAGTCTCTAGGGGACTTTGAGGGTCTTACAGACAAAGTAATTTTCCTTGGGGAGGTTAGGGGGAGCCCCTGGAAGAGGTAAGGCCAACTGAGTACTACTGGGAAATTGTGAGTGGACATTCAAGCCCAGGTGACCAGGGAAGCCTGCGGGGCAGGGTGGGGGCAGTGGGAACATCTGGAGAGTGGGGAGGTTAGCACTGAGGAGACAAAGGAAGCAGTGGAGAGCATCAGGGCCCGCAAGTCAGGGGGAACCCTTGGGTTCATTTTTGAACCTAAGGGGCAGGGAGTGGGCTCCAGAGGAGTGTTTGGTCCTGGAAGCCAGAGGGAATTTTCTGGAGGAGTCAGGGCCCAGGGAACACAGGAAGGCTTTGAGGAGCATTAGGTTCTACTAGATTAGGGGGTGCTCTGAGGGACTGCTATGGTTTAGAGAACAGGAGTAATAGACCTATTAGAATGGGGTAAGCTTCTCAAGAGTTTGAGAGCGTAGTGAGCAGGGAGAGGCCTTTGACCACAGCTAGGACATCAAAAGCCTCTTGGAGAATGCAAGTTCTCCTGGAGAGGGATAAACCTCTGGGGCAACATTAGAGTTCAGGAATGGGGGAGCCTTTATAAGAGGGAAGAACACAAGAAATAAGACAAAGCCACTTAGCAAGTGATAAGTATTAAAGTATTAATGCCTGTTTCTCTCTCTCTCTTCTTTCTCTCATATTTTGTCTGCTTTGGTGTCAACAGATCACTAAGTCACATAGGCACATGATGACACTCTCCATTCAGGAGCCTATCCAGTCCAGTGCACGAGCCATGACCATTGTTTTTGGATCAGGTAGATTGAATTAAGGTTTAGATTTCAGAGTAGGGTCAACCACAAAGGGATGGAACCTCCCAAATAGTAGTGACTTCAGCAAGACAGAGGATTACTTTGCCCCCATGTAAAATTTTCAGGTTGGTGGTCCAGGTTTGATTGGCAGTCCTCAGTGTCAGGTACCCTTGTGCCTTCTCTGTTGTTGCTCAACATCATCACTGCATTATTCAAGATGGCTGCTGGAGCTCTAATCTTTACAGACCGTTTCAGCCCACAGACAAGGAGGAAGATAGAAATAAAGATTCATCCCCCCTAGTAAGGGAAATCACCAGAAGTTGCACATACCATTTCCGTATATGCCTACTGACCAGAATATAGTTCTGTATGATCATATCTAGTTGTAAGGGGAGCTGGACAATGTAGTGTTTATTCCAACATAACAATGTAGTGTTAATCTTATGGTCAAGTTTCCACTGAAAGCCAAAGGGCTTCTCTAATGAAGGAAAAACTGAGAATACAAATTAAGGGACATAAACACTCTCTGCCACACAAATTGAACACCTCAGAGAACCTTGGGACTGCTTCACATAGTGTCTTAGATATCTATCACTACCTTTCAACTTACCCCTAAACTTGGCAGCTTGAAACAACAAACATTTTACCTCATACAGTTTTTGAAAGTCAGGAATCTAGAAGCATCTTAGCTGAGTGGTGTTAGGTCTCTAATATGGTCACAGTCAAGCTCACGATTGGGGCTGACATTATTTTAAGGCTCAAGGGGGGCTAGAATATCTACTTCCAAACTTGCTCACATGGTTGTGGGCCAGAGCCCTTTATTTCTCACTGGCTGCTGGCTGAAGGCTTCTGCTCCTTGTCATGTGGGCCTCTCCAATGGGCTGCTCACAACAAAGTTTGCTTTCCCCAAAGCAAGTGATCCAAGGAAAGGAGGGAATGAACAAAAGAAGAAGAGAGAAAGAGAGGGCACATCTGTGTTCACCCAAGATGGAAGCCACAGTCCTTTACTACTCGTTCTCAGAAGAAATATAGCTTCCTATCTTCTGTTTTCTTTTGGGTCACATAGCACAACCCTGGTATAGTGTGGAAAAGGACTATGCATAGTGTGAATGCCAGGAGACAGGTGACTATGGGCAATCATGGGTATGTAAATGAGATCTGGGGGTCAAGAGATAAACTCATTGGAAGAGCAAGTTCCTTGTGGCCAAGAAGATTGTACAGGCTCAGGAAGTCTGACTGGCCTTGACAGCAGCAGATCAAAGTTTCAGGAGTATGTTTCAGTCCATTTGGGCTGCTATAACAAAATATCCTATAAATAGCAGTAATTTATTTCTCACAGTTTGGGAGGCTGGGAAGTCTGAGATTAAGGTGCTGGCAGATTTGGTTTCTGGTGAAGGCCCATCTTCAGAGATGGCATCTATTTTCTGTGTCCTTCACATGGTGGAAAGGGGTGAAAAAGCTCCTTCGGGCCACTTTTATAAGGGATCTGATTTCATCTATAAGAGCTCTACCCTTATGACCTAGTCACCTCCCTGAAACCATCACCCTGGGGATTAGGCTTCAACCTATGAATTCTGAGGAGCACACAAACATTTAGGCCATAGCAGACTGCAATAGGACATTCCTGTGACTCTCCTGATATCTCCCCAGGCTCCCTGAAGGGAAAAACTTTCTACTAATTCAAAGAGGGAGACAGTTTAATCAGCAAGTAATAATCAGCACTGTTTCCCACAGCACACGCCAAGGCCAAGACCACTAAGCAGATATATTTCCCTGCTAAGTTAGAACACAGAACACAATCAGAGAGGTGATCATGCAAAGGGCTTACCAGCTTATGCACAAGCTGGTCACTCCAGGAACGAACAAACTCCTCCAGTTTGTTACCTGAAACCGGGGGCCCAGCAACATGTGGATGGTCTGAGTCATTAAAAAGGCAATTAAATGCCCAACTGCATCGCCAGATACCAACATGGAGGCCTTTGTGCACGGATGACTTAGTTCTTTCAGCAGGGGAAAAAATCTTTAGTCTTATTTTCTTTCAAGTCCAGGGGTTATTCGGGAAGCCAGTTTAGGTGACTAGTACGCAGAGGCTAATTTCAACAGCCAGTGCCGACAAATGGCGAGGGGGCGGGTAGCAAAGGCATGAGAAGCACGTTGCTGGAGACAGTCTGCCATTGAATTCGATCTTAATATTCTAGTCCATGAACCAGCGGCTGCACTAGAGCTTGGTTTAAAAAAAAAAAAAAAAAAAAAAGGCAGGAAAAACCCACACACATTCTTTCAATTTCTAAAGGGAAATTTGACTCGAGCTGTAGAACAAAGGACGAAGAAATAGAAGTAAAAGAAAATCAAAGAAAAAGTGATTTGGATTCAAGGGGATCAGATGTTTCATTTATTGCAGGTTGGAGACCTTCAATCAGTCAAATGAAAGGAACATTTGTATTAAAATACCTACGAGGCAGAGAGAAAGCCTTGATCGGGTGCAGGAGAGTTAAGTTACAGCAATCGTGCTGAGAGATATGAACCCACCTTCGAGGCTATCTGTTCCCAATATTGAAGGTTTTCTGTGTTACAAACCTGAGATGAAAGGTAGTTGTTTTGACGTCTGGGTCTGGAAGCCAGACGCTGAAATTAGCAGCGTTCTCAAAGTGTGCGCTGCAGGGATGTGGAGCTCAGGATGAGGTGAAAATGGAGCTGCTTTATTAAAACAAAAAGACATTAATGTAACACCAAGTTCCCAAGTCCCTCATGCATGCAAGGGGTGGGTGGAAATTATAAAAACACCTTCTGCCTCTGCCAGGTAGGAATGGACAGAGAAAGGGCCCTGTACTAGGATTCAGCAGCCCCCTTCTCTGGCCCTGGGATGGTCACTCCATCATGGCTGGGACATGGTACCAGGCATATAGGAGATATTGGACAGATGTCAGATGAATCTATGAATGAATTAATGAACATGACCTTGGACCTTTTTGAGCCTAAGTCATGCAAAATGAGGAGTTAGGACTACCTGAAGATTTCCCCAGTGGGATGAGTGCCCTATGGATAGGTCTAGATGATATACATGGACCTGGCATTAAATAATACTAACTCACAGGGAGAAAGGTATCACTTTTGAACTCTCTTTCTAGCCTCCGATTCTAAGAGAAAGTCTCAGCCCAATGCAAGCATGTCTTTAACACAGCTGTGAATGTTTCCAAATCTCTCTTCATAATGGAAAGAGGGGAAGGCTCAGGCTCGCATCAGTCAGCAGACAACAGCATCCAGCTACATTTCATAACTTGATTTCTTTCCTTTATACACACTTGCTATTTCTGGCACGTGCACATAGTCTTTCCTTTGAAGACTGATTTTTTTTTTAAGGTTTTGTTGTCAGACAAATGTCTGTAAGTAAACAGGAATCGATGTAAAGAAACTACTAAGGAGATGCAGTTCAGAAAAATATATGGATGGTGAGGACACAGATGCCTTTAGTTTAAGAAAAATTGTCCCAGCTGACCTCCAAGCCCCTTCCAGAAACACTGAGCATCTGAAGCCTGGGATGACACCACACTGGCTTGTGTAGAAGAAACCAGAAGTCTTCTGCAAAGAGGCAGGGAGAGCCTGACCCTTGGGAAGTTGGGCCTATCCACATCTCCATTTATTCATTCTTTCAACGAACATTTATTGAGGGTGTGTTAGACACTCACTGCTGTCCCAGGTACCAAGACAATGGTGGAAAAAAATAGAGAAAAAAAATCCCTGCCCTGTGGAGTTCCCGTTTCAGTGGTCTGAGGCAGGACAAGGGCCAAGCGAGGCCACAGGGCACCCGGGGTGCATAATCTACTTCCACTCTCAGGGTTGCGTCTGACCTCGCCCTGTCTTGAGAAGAGAGCCCCACAGTGAACATACTCTGGCATAGCTGTCATCATTGTGGGGACCGTGATAGCTGCCTCTAGAGGTTCTAGTGTCATGGGTCTTGGATGGATCCCCAGAACAGTATTTTGGGAGAGCAACGCGAATGATTCTAGTGATATTCAGGATTAAGAACCATGGTAATAGACCAAGAAATGTTTTTGTTGTTGTTGTTTTGTTTTTATTTTTTCTTTTTCTTTTTTTTTTAGACAAAGTCTCACTCAGAATGCCTTGGCATTAGCCTAGCTCACAGCAACTTCAAATTTCTGGGCTCAAGGGATCCTCCTGCCTCAACCTCCCAAATAGCTGAGACTGCAGGCACCAGCCACAGTACCCAGCTAGTTTTTGTATGTTTAGTAGAGTTGTAATCTCAGTTTTGCTCAGGCTGGTATCGAACCCCTGAGTCTCAAGCAATCCACTGGCCCTGGCCTTTCAGAGTGCTAGGATTACAGGCAGGAGCCACTACACCTGGCCAGACCAAGAAATGTTATAAGGAAGTTGCCCAAGGTAACCCAAAGAGGTCACCCTCCTAAGCACAGTGTCCCAGTGCTTCACTGTAGGATGAGTCCTAATTCATGGGATCTTGGGCACAGAGAAGGGAGTGCATGTGAAAATGAGCGAAGCAAGGGGTCCTTTGCACCTTAAAGACAGCACTTAAGAGTAGCGATTACTTCCGCCCAAAAAAAAAAAGTTCCCTCTCATTCTTCTTCAGTCATAAGGCCCACTCCAGCTTCATTTTGTTTCCATGTTTATTAAAGACACAACCGTATAATAACATTCCTCTGTGTAAGAAAAAACAACAGTGCAAGTGTGATATGACATAGCAACTGCCCCCCACTCCAGTGTTGGGGAATCCTTGGGGAATAGTGGGGAGTGTGGCAAATTGGGAAAAAGCATCTATTTGATATCTCCAGATCTCCTGACTTATCAAAAGAAACAAGAAATGCAGATTGAGTTGTGGAAATCCTAATTTCCACATGGGCTCTAATTTATAAATAATGACACAGGGCAAATACATGTTTTGCAAGACCCAACTATGAAGTTTCCCAGAAAGGCCATGCTATAAAAAGTCCCCAGGGATCTGGTCTCAGGTCATTGTGTGACTGAGCCCAGGGCTTGGGTTTCTTTGTCCCTTGAATTTAAAGCAGTAAGAAAGATATAAAAAATATTATGTGTTCATTCTTTGACTTTCAGTAACAATTTCCATATATTAAACACTGTGCCAGATGGGAGATTTAAAGATTACAATAAATATTCTTATCATGAAGTGAGAGAGATACTGGACAGTGAACTCTAGATGCCTAGATTAAGGGCTGTTATAAGGTAAGACTAGAGAGCACAGGGGAAAAGTTAGTAGTTCTACCTGGAAAAGATGACTTTTCAGGCAGGCCTTGAAGACTGAATGTGATTTTCCCAGGCATCAAGGGCAGAAGGAAAATGACTTTTCCTTAATAGTGAAGTGCTCTATACACCAATACATTATGAATCTTTTATGAGTTCGAAAAACAAGCATATACACGCCCATAAATTGCAGAGTGTGCAAACTGATACTTATGAACCCCAAAATGCATCTCTGTTTTGTATATTAATTATAGTTTGAGCATCCCAAATAGAAAATCTGAAAGCCCAAACTCTTTGAATGCTGCTAGGATGTTCAGATTTCTGATTTATTGTACAATGCTTAAACATTTGCACACATATAATGCAAATATTCCAAAATTTTTTTAAAATCTGAAATCTGAAACACTTTGGCTTCTAAGCATTTCATGCAAGGCCTACCCAACTTACACTTGCCCAATTGTAAAACCAGACTCATTGCTCCTTCCTGTAATCTGTCCCCTCTCCTCTGTCTGTCTTACTGGAATCACCTTCATTTAAGAGTCCCTCATCATTAGCCATTTTGGTCCTCTCTCCCTCCACCTTCTTCTTTGCCCTACAGATAACGATCCGGAGACGTGCCCCTCAAACCAGTCTGTCCTTGCCTGCCATACCGGCCATACTGATGCCAGTTCAGCCTTTTGTCGCCTGTGTGGACTCCTGCTGCTGTCTTTTCTCTGCTCCCCTTGTCTCTTGTGTCGCTTCCAGTGAATACATTGCTCTCTCCAAAACCCAGAGCTGCCCACATTGCTCTCTGGCTTAAACCTCCAATGGCTCCCACTGACCTCAGCATGAAGCCCCAAAGCGAGCACAGCATTCATGGCCCTTTGCACTCTGGGTCCAGCCTACCTTTCCTTTCTCACTCTCGCCATCCTTTAGTCAACCCTCCCCTAAAACCTACACCCAAGGGTACTCTATCTTCCTGCCTACCGCGTGTTCCAAAAACGTGCCTGGCCCCTTCCTACTCTGTGACCTGCCACACGCTCTCTTTTCCGTGCCTGATTTTCCTGCCACATTTGGCTGTAGCACCACAGGGAGCATACCAAATGCTCCCTGCTCCTAATACTTTCTCTGACTATTGCCCCTTGCTGTCCCCACCTGCCCCTGTGAGGGAGACAACAAGCCAGACATATAGGCAGAGAAGGAAGATGAGCCAGGTAGGTGGGGTCTTGGAAATCAAAGAGGGAAAAGCCTTTGAGAAAAGTGGCTTATGCAAAAGCCTCTGCCCCAACTCAGCAGAACACTCTCACCAAGCAGGGAGACCTACCCTGGAAAAGAACAAGAAAGCAAATTCACACATTGGAAAAACGCCCAGGGCAGAAGAGAATGAAAAGCCACCAGTTGGCTGTAGGTGCTGCGGAGATTCAGCAGGAAACCAGAATCAAACGGGACGGGACATCTGGGCCCCAGGCCTCACTGGCCGACACCTGCTTCTGAAGGGCAGGGCAGCCGGTCCACCAAAGTGCTCAGGCAGCCACAGGTCCGGCCTCATTCAGGGCTGACCAGGGCAGGTCGGGAAGCGCTCTAGGGCAGAGTGGGCTCACAGGCATTTCTGCATCTCTCACCTGGGAGGACATTTCCAACAGGGCCATCTCCCCTCTGCCTTGAATATCCAGACATCCTCAGTATAACTCAAAGTCTCAAACTCAAACACCTGGGCGGCAGGTGACCAGATTAAATAATGTCCCTTAGTTGGGACTAGGATGAATAGAGCGTGCGCACGACAACAGGTGCAGCTGGTCACCGTCGTCTGCTGATATTTCAGGTGTTGGAGCTCTCATGGGAAATCTTCTGTTATTCAAATGTTTGCTCAATTTTTAAAAACACTTTAGTGCAAAATAAATGAGGCCACCAGCGTTTGAACTCTGATATGCAAGTTAAAACAAGACCATGGGGCACCTGTGGCTCAAAGGAGTAAGGCGCCGGCCCCATATGCCGGAGGTGGCGGATTCAAACCCAGCCCCAGCCAAACATTAAAAAAAAATGAAAAATCAAGACCATGAGTTTGGAGCAAACAAATAATGACCCTTAATTTTGCATGATGCCCTTTCTTTGCCTGATGTTGCTAATCTTCCATTTAGTAGCCCTGTTCTTTTTCTGCAAGAATTTGGCTCTGCAGAAACCAGGCTTCAGTCTTCGAGAATATTCCCAAATATTTCTCTGTGCATTCTCCCTGGATATCACCCCTGGGAGGTGAAAGCCATGCCCTTATTTATTTATTCATGTATATATTCATATTGTAAAAAGAAGAAAAATTCTTAGACCTCAGCCAGCCTTGTCTTCCCTCTGTGATTTTGCAGTTGAGGAAACTGAAGCCCAGGGAGCGGACGAGCTAGTTCGGGGGGCCACAGAGCAAGTCAGAACTTCTGCCAGCACCCCGGGCGTGTTTAGGCACCGTGCACACCGTGGGTCTGTGTTTTCCCTGTCCGTAAGAAAAAGCCACCAGGTTGCCAGATGTGCGGCGCTCTAGGGAGGCCGAGGAAGTGGTTTGCCAGCGATGAGAAGCAGCCCGGGTCTGAGCTGTAATCTGGCCTTGACATCAGCCTCGCCTTTCCGCCCGCGGGAGATAAGAGGCCCGCGGCGGAGGCTGCGGCGCAGTCACGCGCCACAGGAATGACGCGCGTGCGCGGTCTCATTTCAAGGGCAGGCACGGCACGCCTCCCCTCCCCCCTCGGCCGTGCGCAGCCCCTGGACCCTGGGGCCGGCCCCTGCACCAGGGAGAAGCACCCATCTTTGACGAGTCCGAGCCTTGCCCCTCTTCCTTCTATTTCTCTTTTTCTGGGGCCTCTGTTGAAAGATGCTCCTGAATCAATCTTTTCTGCTTTATGTGTCACCTCTGGCGTCTCTTGGGAGAAACCGCCAAGGAGGGCGCAGCACGAGGCAAAGGCGAAGGGTAAAGGAGGCCTTGCAGGCTGCTGGGCCATGAGCGAGGAACCTCCTGGCAAATGTCAGATGGTGCCTCTGGAGGGGCCCCTTTCTACCCTGAAGCTCAGGGGACCCTATGTGCCTGTGCCCTCTCTTACCCCACGTGTCCCCCTTATTGTCATGTCAGTAAAGAATTTGGTTACAAATTCCCTATTTTCACTTTAAAAAATATCTGAATACACATGTGCATGTGTGTCTAGGTACGAGAGAGGGGGAGAGGAAGGGAGAGGGATTCATGGATCGTTCAAATCTCACAATAATCCACCTTTCCATGAGTAGTTTTTATTGTCCCCACTTTCCAGAGAAGGACCCGGTGGCTCCTCTTTCTCTCCACACTTGCCTTGGTGTGCTTCTTCCCCTGTCTGCTCCTCCATTCCTGCCTCAATGGCATCTTCATTCCCGAAGCTGAGGCTGGCCCGGTGTTTAGTGGGCTACAGGCCCGGGTCTGTCTCACCCTGTGGCTTTATTCGTGGAGTTTCTGCCCAGGAGACATCTAGCCTTGGACGTTCCAGGGGACTCACGGGACTCCGCAAAATGCTCTTTTGCTGGATAGAGTTGGCCAAAGACCAGAACATCACTGTGTCCTCAGGCAGTCTGGAGGAGAAGAGCCCCGGCTCTGGGGTCAAAGAGAGCAGAGGTCCCCTGACTGTGTTGCTTTGGGCTAAAGGGGAGCCCATCAGATGGGACAGGACTAACTAGTGCTAACTTCATGGGATTCTCTTGAGAATGAACTGAAATAACAAGACTGAAAATCATTTTGTTTTGTTTTGTTTTGTTTTATTATTTTTTGAGACAGAGTCTCACTCCATCACCCTGGGTAGAGTGGTATGGCATCATAGCTCATAGTGACCTCAAACTTCAGATCTGAAGCCATCCTCCTACCTCAGCTTCCTGAGTAGCTGGGACTATAGGCCCCTGCCACAACACCAGCCTAGTTTTTCTATTTTTAGTAGAGATAGGGTCTTGCTCTTGCTCAGGCTGGTCTTGAACTCCTGCACTCAAGCAATCTACCGCCTCAGCCTCCCAGAATGCTAGGATTACAGGCAGAGTCACTGTGCCTGCCCACTAAAATAATTTGCAATGATAACACAAAGCCTTAAATAGCACTGACTCACAGGAAGCACATTAGGTCCTTTTTCACTCTCTTTGAATTCTCCTAATTATGTTGAGAAAGTCTCCCCTTGATGCTAGTGTGTCTTTAGCACCCAACACTGGCTAATGTTCCTTACCTTTTTTTTTTAAGTACTTGAATTTATTTATTTATTATTTGTTGTTGTTGTTGTTGCAGTTTGGCCGGGGCTGGGTTGGAACCCGCCACCCTTGGTATATGGGGCCGGTTCCCTACCCACTGAGCCATAGGCGCCGCCCAATGTTCCTTACCTTTTAACAGAGAGAAGCTTCAGGGTCAGAGTCCTACTGCAGGCAGTTTTCTCTAGGTAGAATTTAATAAATATTTTCTCTTTATTGGAATAATTTTCATGGTTACTATTTACAGTCATGATACAAAATTTTGTAAGCAAATGCATTTAAGTTTTGTAAGTAGGTTTGCTCTGTAAGTAAATGGATTTAAGTTCTGTAAGTAGGCTTATTTAATCTCATAGAGTCAATAAGGTTATGTACTATTTCATAAAAACGACTGAGATAGCAAGTTCCCTATTGCATCGATTGAGAAAGCTTCACTTTGGTACTAATATTGCTTAAACTAGCATCAATAGCATTCACATATGTCCAAAATTATAAAGGGAGTCTATAAGCGATGAAGATCTTGGTATCACGGACACAATCCCCGTGGAGAGGTCAGCACAGTGATGACTGTTCTCATGTCAACTTGAGAGGTATCATGGGTCCCAAGAAAGGGGACATGTTCCAAATCCAGACACTCCCCCCCCATTTTCCCTGTCACTAGGTCTCATTAGCATCCGAGTGAAGAAGAAACCAAAGTTTATATAACATGAGCAAAGAAGAAGCTTGGACCAGAATTCAAGTTGATACCAGGGACTGGGGACAGAAGCCTTTGGCCTCAGCTCTGTTGTGTGTCCTGTGTCCAGACACAGGACACACAGTTTCCTCACCTAAATCAGATACGACAAACTGATGGTTTGGGCCCTTCCAACTCTGAGGATCTGGCAATGTTTGCTTATTTAATCCCTCATTTTTTCTCTGTCAGATTCAAAGCCAGATTGTTCAATAGGAAATGACCTTCATCGAATGGAAACGTGGGCTTCTGCTAAGGAACTTCACTCCAGGAAGAAATCTCTGGGGTCAGGACAAGTCCACCTGAGCGTTCTCAGTCTGCAAAGTGTTGCTCCTGACAGTACAAACCTCATAGGTTCAATATGATTATGTAATGTTTCCAAAACGACTGATAAAGCAAATTTCTCTGTCATATTGGTTAAGAAAGTCTCAGCTTGGTACTAATATTGCTTAAACTCTTCTCTGACACTTGCCAAATAACCCTTTAATTAAACAGAGAGCAAGGGCTTCGGTTCTTGGCAGGCAGTATGTTCCAACTGGGATACCAGGAGTACACTTAGAGCGATATGAAGAATATATCCCCAGATGAACCTTGAGCACAGAACGGGGGCTACAGGGACAGTGGTGTTTGAGCTGGTCCCTGAAAAGAGAGAAAGACTCCTCCAAGCAGAACCTGAAAGAAAGAAAAAGACTTTTCCAGATCCGAAAAGGTGTATCCGGCCTCAGGGAGGGCCAGTCCCTTAAAATCAGGGGGTCTTAGCTTGGTTCATATCACAGAATGATCCAATGAGGCCTGTAGACCCCCGATAGGATAATGTGGGTTATTTTTGAATGCAATATGAAAATTCAGTGTTGTTCCTATAGATTTTTAAAAGTTATGATTAAAGTATACGCAATATGAAATTTATTCTTTTAATCCCTTTTGAAGTATACTTAAAGCATTAAGTACATACACGTTATTGTACAACCGTCACTGTCGTCCATCTTCAGACCTTTTTTCATCTTTCTGAACTGAAATTCTACCCACTACACGATAACTTACTATTCCCTCTTCCCCCATTGGTGGCAACTACAATTCTACTTTCTATCTATGAATTTATCTACTCTACATACCACATGTGAGTGGGATCATACAATATTTTGGCTAATTTTCTTTTTGGCTTATTTCATTTATAATGGAATCTTCAAAGTTCCTTATAGCATAATGTTATTACACCCATAAAGTAAAAAAAAAAAAAAAAAAAACAGGACTATAAACAAAAATTATACTAAATAATAGTTAACTAAGTAATTTTTCAATTGATACAGTAATATATGTGCTTTTATTAACCATTAAACAACAAGATATAGAGGTGAGACTATAGTTATAATTTCCAAAGAGCATTGAGTCAATTTCAAGATATCCTATAACAGTTATAAAGTGATATGAAAATATTTACTATTTCTATTGATAACAAAATTGCCAGAGTCGCATGTAGTGTTGATACAATTGTGGTTTGTTGCCTATATTCAGAACTGAAGGAGGTACTAACTTGCAGTTAGAAGTTAGCAAAAATAAAAACATATACAATTTTCCCCATCAAATTGCACATGCTTCCTGAATTCATTCATGGAATCCTCTGCTCCATGCAACCCAGGTTAAGAATCTTCACCCCAATGTTTATAGCAGCTCAAGTCACAATTGCAAACAACCCAAGTGCCCATCAACCCATGAACAGATAAATATATTGTGCTATTTGTATACCAGAGAATACTATTCAGTCATAAAGAAAGATGGAGACTTCACACTTTTGTATTTACCTGGAAGAATTTGGAGAACATCCTCCTAAGTAAAGTATCATAATAATGGAAAAGTAAGCATCCAATGTACCAATATGAGTCTAGTAGATGAACCACTAAACACCCCTGTGAGAGAAAAACACATTTAAATTCAAGAAGGAGGAGGAGAAAGGGTGTTTGGGAAGCTGTCACCTAAGGAGGAAAATTCAAGGGTATATGGCATACCTCCTGGGTGGAGGGCTCAATTGTAACAAACAATGTAATCTATTTATATGTACCCTTAGATTAATCTGAAATTTTTAAAAAAGAATCTCTACCCCAGAGAAGGGGTGTTTTTATTCTCTACCAATTTATTTCGATCTTGATCCAGAGGGGAGACAAAGGCCAGATTCTCCCAGCTTCCCCCTGGCCCCAGAAATTGACCCATTGGCATGGGCAGTTGGCCAGTCTTTGGGACACCAAATCACCCCCATTAACTCCTCACCTCAGGCATCGTGTTTGAGCAGCAACCTGTGAAATGGAGTGATTTAAATAAAAGACAAGCCCGATTTTTGCTCATATGCCATTTGGCCTCATGGCTTATGTTGATTTGTTGTGTAATGAAGCAGTCAGATGCAAATGCAGGGACGGCCAAGACACAGCCCTCCACCCGCAGCATGTGGGGACAGCGGCCTTCTAACCAACAGAGGAGGCACGCCACCCTGCTCATAGTAGTTGCTTAATTTTTCTCATCTGCAAATAGGCTTTGGATTGCCAACCTTTAATTAAGATGCAGTTTTCTTTTCAAAAGCAACGTGTTCTAATAAATACCATCTGAGCTTGGTAGGGTTGGGGTGAGACAGAAATTATAACTGCAGCTGAAAAACCAGGAGACTCACAGCAGGCTAACCATGAAGGCCTCAGGAAGGGAATAGTTTCCATGTGCTTCGGAGGGGCGGACCCACCTCGTGGGCTGTGTTCTCTGTCTTCAAAACCAAGCAATGGTGCTGCTGGCCTGCCTTCTACCTCTGTGTAGAGAGGACAGGCAGAAGCAGAAAGAGAGTAAGGCAGGGTATTGGCTTAGATGACCTCTGCCCTGGAATTCTATGCCTTTAGTATCAAGCAAAGTACCCAGGGTGAGGTTAGACATTTTCTTACTGCTGCTCAAATTACCAGCTTTGGACAAAGGGCTTCCTCAAAGATAAAGTGTTTCTGTAGATTGAAGTGCCTTGGTAGCCCTGTGACTACCCCCACCCCTTACTTAGGGTTGCCAGATAAAATACAAAATGTCCAGTTAAATTTGAATCTCAGATACACAATGAATAATTTGTTAGTATAAGTATGCCTCATGCAATATGCCAAAAATATGCAAATGCATTATCCATTGTTTATCTGAATTTCAAACTTAACTGAGTGTTCTGTATTTTTATTTGCTAAATTTGGCGACTCTAGTAGTGGGATTCTGGGACCTTTTCCTCTTGATCTTTGGGTGCCAGCCTGGGACACAGAGAGGCCAACGTAGAGACATCTCTACGGTCAGTATAACAGTTAAGAACATGGACTTTGGAGTCTTAAAGACTTAAAATGACTTTCAACTCAGACCTGTCACTTTTTGGAGGGTTGACCTTGAAAAGATTACTTGGCCTCCCACAGGCTCAGGTGTGCCCTCTGCAGAATGGGGAGTTTGAAATCAAGGGCTGATGTTCAGCTCTAGCCAATACCACAATCTATACGCATTGTTTAAAAATGGAAGCATTTTCCAAGCCAGGTGGTAAATAACTTCTGCCCCACCTGCACCCCCATGTATCACACCAGGCACACTGGCTCCTCCCCTGCCACCCCTGAACCTCGACCTCACCTCATCTAGTAAGGAATACCTGGCACAGACAAGGGCATCTAGGATCTTTGTCCATCCAGCCAGGGCTTTGCCCCGGATCGGCAAGTATCCATGGTTTATTGATAATAATAGTTAAATAAATTGACTCCTGTTAGGAATCCCACTTCAAACGGTTGTTGTAAGGGTAAGAAAAATGATACAGAAGAACTTAGAAAAACTGAATGATATAGGGCATGGCTCACAGACCACACACACCTACATATACACACTTGAATAAATGAATGAATGAGTGAATTAATTCATATATTATTTATGAGGAAGAGCTTTGGTTTTCTTTGTACATGCAAAGTATTGTCCCCCCCCCCACCCCAGGTTAGAATCACTAATTACATAGACTTTCAGAAATTTTAAATATCATTCTAGGTCTAATTTGATTTTTTCCTCTTTAAATAGAGGGGAACTGATCTGGTACAATGTCCTGACTCACCTAAACAAGGCTGCCGTTATGCATTGGAGGTTTGAGGGATCGTTGAAAAGATCTTTTGCTCAAAATCATTTCTCTTTCATCCAACTGCCACAAAGCCTGAAATTCTGCCATTACGGTTTCAGCCATCTTTAAAAAGTGAACGAGGGCTTATCAAGGCACTTCTCAAAAGCTCATCTCTTTAAACTAGAAATGACCCAGGGTCGTCCTGAGAACCTCAAGAGCTGGGCTATGGGATGGTGGGGAGGGGATTCTGAAAGAAGCCAAAAGGAGGCCTCGCACTTGCCAAAGACACATGTGACCAACTATAAAACCATGTGACTGGCTGGCTATGCATTACATTGTTCCACTGGGGCCGTTGTGCATTTGTGCTATTGCATAATACAGAAGGACAAAAAGCAGAAATACTAACTGATCACTTCATTCAAAAGAACTTCTGACAAGGAAGCCAGACCCTGATGCCCTACCTTCCACTAGGCAAAGCTAAAAGTCTTCCATTGCTGGTTGAGGGTTTTTCAGCTTGATGGATGGAAATGTCTTTTTCAGATCTACAAAGCATGGATCATACAACAAAGCCCCCAAATATCTAAAAATGTAGCTGGGATCGTATCTATTCATAAATACAAACTGGTCCCATCACATGGGTTAAAGCCAACTGGTGGAATTCAACATCCCTTGCATTTGAAGGTATCTTTACCTGATGACAATTTAATTCAGTCTACATATACATTGTCTTGAGCACAGTTAGTTAGAACTAACCGGTTGCTGGTATAAACTACACTGTTTCCCCCAAAACATAATATTATTTGGTGCTGCATTTTGGTCAAGCACAGACCACATGTACAATGGTGGTCCCCTACGATCATAATGGAGCTGAAAAATTCCTGTTGCAGTGATGCTGCACCCATTGTTACACTATAGAGCAATTACTTTATTTTTTATAAATCGAGTTCAGCTTAAGTGTACAGTATTTTTAAATTCTACAGTAGTGTACAGTGATGCCTTTGGCCCTTACATTCACTTACCACTTACTCATTGACTCACCATAGCAACTTCTAGTCCAGAAAGTTCCATTCATATTAAATGCTCTATATAGGTGTACCATTTTTTTATCTTTTATACCTTACTTTTACTTGCCTTTTCTAGGCGAGGTAAGTTTAGGAACATAAGTACTTAGCACTGGGTTACAATTGCCTGCAATATTCATTACAGTCATATGCTGTACACATTTGCAACCTGGGAGCCAGAGGCTCTGCCATGTGGCCGAGGGGCCGCCACTTAACAGGCTCTCCCATTTAGGTTTGTGTAAGTACATGGTATGATGTTCGCACAAAGACAAAATCGCCTAATGATGCAATTCTCAGAACATAGACCCATCCTCAAGGAAAGAATGGCTGGAAAATACAACATGTAATAATTTCATTGGTTTAGTTTGGAAGGTCAGAATCAAAGAAATGAAGATGAAAACTTCTAGAAAAACAGGAGCTAAAATTCTGGCATTTTTCTCTTACCATCAATACTTGTGACTTATTAATTACCAATGGATGGTCACCAAAGGAGGAAGGATTTTCCCATCAGAGTCTCATTAGTTTCCTTGTCTTTTTCCCCTGAATTCTATTGTATTCCTCTCTCCCCTTCGGCTGCCTGTTTTAATTAATTTTGCACTACATTCAAAGATTTTGCTTTTGTGCCTCTCTGTTTGATTTAAATTCCTTTTTTTTTTTTTGCAAATAAATAAATAAATAACTATCAAAGCTAATGAGGCTCTGAAGATTTGAGATGGAAATATCATATGCAGATTCTTTTTTTGGGTCCCAGCTCAACGGAAGACCAAAAATAACACTTGAAAGTTTGATTAAGAAATCTCAGGCTCCCTCTCCCACCCCTCCCTCCAGTCTTTCTGCTGGCATTTTTTCTGTTATTTGACAAATTAAAAAAAAAAAAATCATGCTTCCCTCCATCCAAAAACTCAGGAGAGAATTCTGGTCAAAAATGGCTCAGATGGGCACAAGATTGTGCTTAACTGCTGTTCGTCCATCGTCCCCTAAGGACTGGTTCATGTCTGTCCTGAGTGGTCTTTTCTTCCGTGTGTGTCTGTGTATACACACACTCACCTTCACACACATTCACAAACAAATCATACATGTCCTCACACACACACTCACCCATATCCATACACACACACACACAAACTCACGTACCCACTAACACATTTTTACATGCACACAAGTACACAAACCCGCACACTTAAACACACTCATGCACATGTTCACACACACACTCACATGTGAACACATACACATTCGTCCACAAACTCAGCACACGCATCATGCTTTGGCCAGTTGAGGTTCTAGTTTCAAATCTGTGTTACCCACAGCCCATTCTTCAATATCCCCTCCCCCCCCCCGAAAGAGAGCTTTGAGAGAAATTCCAAGACCCCACCCCACCCCCACCCTGTCCTTTTGGGTGCATTACAAGACTGCCTAGGGCACAGTTATTAAACTGTTGCCAAAAGAGCTCTGCCATTGTGCAATCTGCTTTTGCCTGAGATCCTGTATCCTTTTCTGAGAAAGTCTGATTCATTTCCCAGAAATTTTCATCTGCTATTAATCTTTCAGGATATAGTTAGTGTTGTGATATTTTCAGATATTGTTTTCGGGTGGCAGGGGGAGGGGAGGGCGGATTTCAAGTGGCTGTCCCCTGGCAGTTTCTGAGATTACTCAGTGCTTATAAGCAGCTCAGAACCGTGTGACAGCATTTCCATGCAAGGGACTTACAATCATGTTTCATTAATTCGACGTGAATGAAGCCTCATTTCTGGCCTTGAGGAGCTTAAGATGTATGTGAAATTAATAACAGAACAGATGTCTTCACAATTTGGTTCCTCTGGAAGAAAAAAAAAAAGGAACCTGATTACTTTGAAAACTTCAATGCTTTAAAATGCAGACCCAGGGAATTTTTACTCCAGGGTAAAGAGTTATGCCTTGATATCGTCCACATCTCAGAACTAAGTGGAATTTAAATGTCAGATTTATATTAAATAGTCATATTCCCCATTATGACATATAATAAACAACAGCTTAT
The DNA here is from genome assembly GCA_963574655.1 of Perodicticus potto. NCBI lineage: Eukaryota > Metazoa > Chordata > Mammalia > Primates > Lorisidae > Perodicticus > Perodicticus potto. The sequence continues at coordinate 11,633 of CAUYRH010138626.1, read as the reverse complement.
TACTTTCATTAATAAGATGAGTTGGACATTTAAACTAAAGCTTCGGAGATAAAGCCAGAACCTCATAAGCAGGAGGGGCCGGGCAGACACAGAGGACTTGCGGGAGACTATTCAGGCAGCCTGCTTTTTAGCTTGGTTTCAGATAATTTAATCACTGTTTCCTCGCAGGAAAACAAAATGCATCTGTGCTCACACAAAACTCACCACTTTATAAAGAAGTTGAACCGTCCTCCGTGGACGCATGTGCCAGAGGCTGAAAGCGCTTGATTTCACGGGACACTTTAAGTCTTGCCTGAAATCCTATTTCTTTATCTAGGCTTCTGTGGTTCTAAATGCCGCTCAAGCTGAATTTTAACACCTTTCTGGGCACACTGCAAAGCAGGAGGGCTGGGGTTTTACTTCCCCAAGTCTAAAGAGGGAAAAAGTAATGGGAAGATCACCCCAGGGGGGCGTGTTTCTGGAGAGTGGGGAGAAAGTGATGGTCCCCTGGGCACATGACCAGAAGTTCCCCTTCCTGGGCTAAGCAAGGGAGTGACTTTGGGGGGTGTGATGGGAGGGAGGAGGGAGAGCAATCGGCAGGATCTCACCTCATGCGCACACAATGCCAGGATATTACAAATTGAACTTTACCCGGGAAGTAAGAACTACGTAACCTAAACATTTGTACCCTCACATTAATTTGAGATAAAAAATAAATAAAAATCAAAAAAATAGAACATATTAAGTTCCACAATCTGTCCCCACAACCACTATAATGACTCTCTCCTCTTTCCAAACCTACTGCGTGACCTTGAACCTGTCACCACCCTCACTTTTCCCATGGAGGAAACAACAGTGTTAGACCAAATAATCTGAAACCTTCTCACTTTGACATTCCCCATTTCTTCTCAATGAGGCTTTCATGATTTTTATTCGATTACTCCTCCACCTCCTCCCTCTCAAATCTAGACTAGGTGGCAGGTCCCAAAAGTCCAGTCACCTGTGCAGATGGCCTCAGAGAAGATGGACAAGACCAGCTTGCAGGTGGGCTCGTCCAGCCCCAGCTCTCCCCAAGGGTGAGGCCTTGGGGAAGACATACAGGTTATGTTGCCCCCCGCCATTTCTTGGGTGAAAAAGGGGAGGAATAACCCTCACCCAGGGCTGCTATGGGAATGATACAAGCTGACACCAGGAGTGTTTGTCTGGTAGCAGGGCAGCTACTGTTACTCTGTGACTATTCACAACTAGGTGCCCCAAGGAGACAGAGGTGTCCAGAATGACTGGACTCTGGGAAACTCCCCAGCCCGCCACACTCCCCAGCACCTCTGTCGAAAGACGACTGTCAGAATCTTCTCTACTCCTGATGGATACAGGGCTGTGAGTGCACAGCAGAGGGAACTGGGCCTGGGAGGCAGAGGGCAGGCCCCCTCCAAAGGAGTGTAGGGCAATTTGACGTCAGGCTATTATCCCCCCAGGGATGTATCCCAATGGCACTTTGTAGCAATGCCAGACCTTTCACCCCATCAAAGAAACCAGGAAGGTGGGGTTTCATGTGAAAACTTATAGATTTTGAGTAGAGGTCACTGGAAGTCTCCAAACTCTTACCTGAAACCACTGGGGTCAGATGTAGTTCAGTATTCAGAAATGCTCAGATTGAAATATATTACACAGGCTGGGCGCAGTGACTCACGCCCCTAATCCTAGCACTCTGGAAGGCTGAGACAGGTGAATCACCTGAGCCCAGGAGTTTGAGACCAGCCTGAGCAAGAGCGAGACAACATCTCTACTAAAAACAGAAAAACTAGCTGGGAGAAGTGGTGGGCACCTGTAGTCCCAGCTACTTGGGAGACTGAGGCAAGGGGATGGCTTGAGCCCAAGAGTTTGAGGTTGCTGTTAGAGCCAGTACAACAGAATAAGACTCTGTCTCAAAATAAATAAATGAATAAATAAATAGTTCAATAAATAATACAATGCAACTCCATTTATTACCTGGCACTCCCGAGAGGAGGCTGGGAAAGCATGTCACAGTCAAGCCCGTTAATATTTCTGCATCAAAATAATCATACCAACAAAGAATAGTGAGTCATAGGTCTGAGCTCTTCTTTCTCCCCACGGGGCACAGGGGAAGACCCCACCACCCTGGCAGAGCCAGGGCAGCCAGGATCGAGGTCATGTGAGCAAGTTGCCTGCAGCCAGATTCAGCTTGGGGAAGATGGTAGGAGCCACAAAGCTTTGGGATTCCTGAGCTGTAAAGGCCCATGACTGTCACCAACTAAGTCATATAATCACTACATAAGATCACTATTCTCAGCTCTAAGGGATGGAAACCCAGCTCACACTGGCTTAAACAAGCAATAGCAACAACAATCAAGTTTACCAGCTCATGTAATAGCATGGAGGGGTCTGGTCAGGAGCACCTGGACTCACAGACTTTGACAATGGTCCCAGGGCTTATTTTTTCTCGGTCTTACTATGTCACTTTTGGCCATCTTGGTTCTACCCTCAGGCAGATGCACCTTGTGGTAGCAAAAACACTGCAGAAGCTCCAGCTCCACATAATTCTGGGATTAATTCCCCTGGGAAATATCATTTTTTCTGGCCCCGCAGTCTCAACAAAAGCCATGGGGGACTCTGATGGGGCCACCTGCCCATCCTGAAGCCAGTCCCAGTCACAACAGTTGAGATCATATGCCCACCTAGATGGAGGGTAAGTTCCTTCTGGCCGATTCCACCTGGACTTGAGCACAGGGGTGACGGACTGAAGCCAGGGGTGGGACCAAAACCCCAGGTGTCTGTTACCATGGCAACTCAGCTGCACCCTCTCATTTCAGCAGAGCAGGTTGTTAAAATAAGAGAAGAGGCAAGACCTGGGCAAGGACACACAGGAGGTTACAGGCAAAGCCAGCACAGTGCCCAGCTCTCCCACAGCTTAGAAAGCCCCTCATTGTGCCACGTGGGGTCTGGGACAGGTGGAGGCTGGGCTCCCACCACCCAGGCTGCTCAGTGAGCCTCTTCTGTCCCTGATTCCCCCCAAGCCTTGCTGGAAACAGGAAGAGATAAGATAGACTCACACACCCTTGAAAATAGACCTGAGCATGAGCGCACACACAGCTCCCAGCAAGCTTATTCTGAAGTCACCACGATTTAGCTTTCCTGCTTTTCCTATATGCCCCACATCTCCAGACAGGCCTCTACTGAGATAGGCACAGACTTGCCACTCAGTAATCGTCACTGTTATTATTGTTGTTGTTTCTTGAACTGTTATTTATTTGCCTTCACACTCTTCTTGGTCTACACTGCTAACTTGCCCTGAAGTACATAAGGATTAAGAGCAGGAGTGTGAACAGCCCAGCCCAGCAGAAAGACCAAAGGAGAAGGCATTCTTTTTCTTTTTCTTTTTTTGAGACAGAGTCTCACTTTGTTGCCCTCAGTAGAGTACTGTGGCATCACAGCTCATAGCAACCTCCAGCTCTTGGGCTTAGGTGATTCTCTTGCCTCAGTCTCCTGAGTAGCTGGGACTACAGGCTCCTGCCATGACTACAGGTGCCTGCCACAACGCCCAGCTTTTTTTGTTGTTGCAGTTTTTGGCTGGGGCGGGATTTGAACCCGCCACCCTCCGTATATGGGGCTAGCACCTTACTTACTGAGCCACAGGTGCTGCCCCGAGAAGGCATTCTTAACAGGAGTCAAAGCCTGAATTCAGAAAAAGGCATGAAAGCCTAGTAATTATTAGTGGGCACAGATCTTTCCAATGTGTAGGCTACTTTCTCATCCATCACCCCATTTGCTTTTAAAAAAAAAGAAAAGAAAAGAACACATTCCTCCCAAACGAAAACAAAATCAATCCTAGAAGTGCGATCAGAAGGGAACGTTTTCTCCATTTACAGATGAGATAACTGAGCACTCTAAAAGAAGCATTTAGTATAGAGGACTAAACATCATACTTATTACGACAGCCACCAATTTCTGAGGTATTACTGAGAACAAGACATTCTTGACAATTTAGTAAGGTTTTCCAGGCACTAAATGGTAGAACTGGGAGAGGTCCTGAGTCCTAGTTCAGAAGTGTTGTGCTACACACATATGTGTGTGCCCAAAATGCACACACCCATCTACACACTCCCACTATGAGAAATTCAGATTCAGCATCACCAATAAACTGGTGGAACTGAACACTTATAGGGTCTCACTAAGGCCATAAACACTCATAGGGCCTCACATTATCAAGGTCCTCATTGAACTTCACGTAAAAGGATCAAAAGCTCACCGGGCTGCAAATCTTCAAGCCTTGTATGAAATAAGCCCCATTTCCTACCCACTGCTGGTATTTCTGTGCCTTGTTTTTCCTGACTCTTCTTCCCACCTCTCATCCATTTGTCCCTTTTTCCTGACCCTTCTTCCCACCTCTCATCCACTTGTCCCTTTTTCCTGACCCTTCTTCCTACCTCTCATCCACTTGTCCCGCTTTCCTGCCTCTCACTTTCATTGATCTCAGGTGTGATGGGGATGTTTTTCTTCCCTTTGCTAATAAGAAATCAATTCAATGAGCATTTTCTGATCTCCTAGAAGGTAGTTGCTATCAATTCCATTTTACCTGGACACAGGGGCTCGAGGAGATTTAAGTAGCTTATCCAAAGTTGTGTGGCTAGAACTTCCTTCTCTGGTTCATTTGACTCTAGCTTGCCATTTCATTCTACCCAATTCCCCTCCTTTTGAAGCCGGAAGGACGGAGGGCTCAGGTCCTAGCCTTGAAAAAAGTGGGAAGAAAGTGGCTGTTGCTGGTCACCATTCGGGCTGAGTCGGGCACAGTCAGCCATGCGGCGACACCTGCTGAGTTCCTCCTAAGTGACCCTCCCCTGCAGTTGTTCGAGGTGTTTGAAGGGCAGACAAGAAAGGAGGCAGGAGAACAGTCCTTGTTAATTAAAGTATAATTGATTCCAAAACTGTTTGTTCTTGGACGAGAGCCTGTATTGGCAACCATCAATGGAAAAGTAAGTTCAAGAATCCAGCCAGCAGCACTGTGAAAGTATCTTTGCATCTACATTTATAACTGTATGTATATATTCTATTTTAGTAAATCACATGGGCCTATGGTAAAAAGATTTTAAGTTATGAAAAGTCTTTCTCGTAGACATTGTCCAGCCACCCAGCTTCTCCCTTTAGAGACAACAACTTGTTTCTCTTGAGTCCATCCAGAGAGGTCAAGTGTGAAGGTGAGCCTGCTTATTCTCCAGAATCTCCTCAGTACAACAGATTATCAAATTTTGCAATACTTATCAACCTGATCAATGAAAAATAGTATGATTAACCTTTGAACAACATGGAGGTTAGAGGTCCTGACTCCCTACATAGTCTAAAATCCATGTGTAACTTTCGACTCCCTGAAAACTTAACTACAAATAGCCTCTGACTTACCAGAACCCTCCAACAACATAAACCAGGCGTCCTCAAACTTTTCAAATGGGGGGCCAATTCGCTGTCCTTCAGACCGTTGGAGGGCCGGACTATAGTTTAAAAAAAAAAAAAAAAACTATGAACAAATTCCTATGCACACTGCACATATCTTATTTTGAAGTAAAAAACAAAATGGGAACAAACACGATTCACACCAACTCATGTGGCCCACGGGCCGTAGTTTGAGGACCCCTGAACAGTAGATTAACGTATATTTTGTGTGCTGTATATATCCTATGCAGTCTTTTTACAATGAAGTAAGCCGTAGAAAAGAAAATATTATTAAGAAAATCATCAGGAAAAGAAAATATATTTGCCACTCATTAAAGGGAAATGAGTAGTCATAAAGGTCTTCATCTTTGTCTGTCTCAGGGTGACAGAGGCAGAAGAGGTGCAGGAAGGAGAATGGGAGGCAGGAGAGACAAGTGGATCTGATATAAATTTTATAGAAAAAAAATCCCCAGACAAAGGCCAACTACATGTCATTTTTCTTGAATTAGCTCTTTGTATTCTCAGCACATTTTCCTGTTCAGTTGTTTGACTTTTTCTTATTGATTTATAAGAACTCTTCGTATATTCAGTAAAATCATTATTGTAGGGTATGAACAGCAAATATTTTCCCAAGTTTAGTTTGCTTTTAATGTTTGATTTTTTTTTTTTTTTGTTATGCAGCTTTATAAAGATCTCCCCTATAGTCAAATTGATCAATGTTTTCTTTCATGGCTTCTGGTGTTTCAGTCACATTGTGAAAACTCTTATCTGCTCAGAGATTATTTTAAAATTTCTCCATATTTTCTTCAATTCTTTTATGTTTTATTGCATGTATAAAAACATTAATTCATCTGGAATTTATTCTGGTATAACTTGTGAGATAGCGATCCAACTTTATATATTTTCCAGATGAGTACTCACTTATTCCAACGTATTTATTAAAAGATGTATTAAATGAACTTTTTTTTCCCTCACGTATTTGAAATTCTCAAGCCTTGGTAGCAGCTGTTATTTCAGCATTCTTCATTGATTTCATTGTTTAGAGGCCATATAATGATTTCAAGCTGGTACTATCACTCACAATGCTTGTGGGAGCCATTTTATACAAATTTTAGATGATATAGAAAAAAAATTCTATTTTGATAAAGAACAAGGGCTAAAAGCACATACCATCCAAAGAGTTACATCAAACTGATGCTATGAATAAAAAGCATGGTGGGAATACTTCACATCCAGCACCTCTGATTTTGTTCAGGTTTCAGCTACCAAGAGAAAAAATTCTGAATATCAAAATGGGATTTAAAAGTGAATAGCTCTGTAAGCAAAAACTTGTAATGTGAGAGCTGAAGAGGTTCTCATCTGAGATGCAATGCCTGGTATACGTGGACTCATCTCCAGCAAGGAAAGCTTCTTGAATATGCTGCTAAGGTTGGAAGTGTGACCCTATAGCCATGACATTCGACTACTCCCTCAACCTGAGCTCACCTCATCTTTCTATAGCATCAGTTTTAACTACTTGAGCTTAAGGTGATCCTGGGACCTGCTTTCCCACGGGAGAAGGCCTGGGTGCTCCTTAATCTTCTTAGTGCAAAATCCACTGAGCAAATTATAATTTGATATGGCTGCACTTAGCCAATAGAAACTCATAAACCATCTTAACATCATAATGCATTGTGAAAAAGAATGGCTAAGTACCATGAAACATATGAGAACCCCAGGCTCCCATTCATCTCTGGCTTTATGCTAGGGCAGCATATTAAAGTGATTTCGACTTCAGAGCAGAGCTCCCCGAAGAGTGCTCCAGTCTTAATTAAAATGTCAATGAAATACAAAAGTGCATAAGGGACATTTTCAGAAATCATTCCCTTTTCACTTTTGGCTGGCTGGCTGGCTGCTTCCTTCCTCAAGTCGGCCTGCCTCCCTACTCAGCACAGCCACTCGACCACCCTCTTCTCTGCCACCGGGAGTTCCTGCCTGGACCTTTTATCATCGCCATGGGAGACTGGAGTGAGGTGGGCTGCAAAAGCCTGTTGAGGCTTCTCTGTATCTTGAGCTGAGATATGGGTTAGCGCCCCCTGGGCGCTCAGCCCGGAACTGCAGGACGAAGGGTGGAAGGAAAGGGGGACTCAGGGAAGAGAAAGGCCAGCCTGAAACTGGCTAGGCATAGAGTCAGTGAGCTGAAGGGAACAGGAGCGAGGAAGGATTTTCTTTAACTCAGGAGTCAAAAATTCAGATTCTTAGGGGGCTAGACCACTGACTTAGCGAAGCACATGGGGAGGTACAAGGTAGCAGGGAGTGGTGGAGACTGTGGTGAACTAGAAATTATTCTCCCTACAGATGGGGCAGCTGCTGTCCAGCTTCAAGATTGTTTACACGTGAAATGTAAATCTGATGTTACTAAGTCTTCTGATTTTTTCAAGAAAAGCCAAAGGCAGCCAGGTGCAGCGATGTGTGTCTGTAGTCCTAGCTACTCAGGAGGCTGAGGTGGGGAGATTCCTTGAGGCCAGGAGCTGAGGCCAGCATGGGCAACACAGCAAGTCCCCCAACCCCCCAAAGGGCAGATGTCTGTATCTTTAAGATATGAAATCTCTTGCTCGTGTCCTTATTAAATATTTAAAGTCCTCTGCATATCAACTATGTGACAAACAAAAAAACAACAACAAAAAGTGTGTGCGTGAACTCTGGCCTTCAAGTCTTGGGAAGGGGCTGTTAGGCCCCAGCCTTATCCCAACCCTTAATTTCAATATCCGTTCATCCGTCTCTCCATCCATCCATCCATCCATCCATTCATCCGTTCATCCATCTGTCCACTTATCCCTCCATCTGAGACAGGGAACTAGCAGGTCCTGCTCAATAAAAAGTCACAAGACCCAAACTAAGGTCCCTGATAAAAGAGGCGGTTAAAAAAGAAAAAAAAAAAAAAACACAGCCCAAACTAGCTAGAACCAAGATGGCCAGGATGAACAACCTCATTTCTTATTATATTCTGCTTACAATGTATTATTAGCATGCTGGAAGAAACTACCACCAGCACCATGACAGTTTACAAAGGCCATGACTACTCTTAGAAGTTACCCTACATGGTTTCAAAAGAAGAGGAACTCTTAGTTATGAGAACTTCCCACCCCTTTCCCAAAAATCTTATAAATAACCCTCCCTCCATTTAACATAAAAATAAATAAAACATATAAAACAAGACCCTGGAAACTCACAAGTTCCTACTCTCTAGTGCTCTGAGAGACGGCTGCTCTACCTGTTTATGGAGGCAGCCAATCCTTCTTTCTTTCTTTTTTTTTTGAGACAGTCTCAAGCTGCCACCCTGGGTAGAGTGCTGTGCCATCGTAGCTCACAACAACCTCCAACTTGGGCTCAAGCGATCCTCTTGCCTCAGTTTTTCAATTTTTAGTAGAGATGGGGTCTTGCTTTTGCTCAGGCTGGTCTCAAACTCATGAGCTCAAGCAATCCACCCGCCCCAGCCTCCCAGAGTGCTAAGATTACAGGCGTGAGCCACCACACCCGGCCCTTTCTTTCTTTCTTTCCTTTTTTTTTTCTTTTCTTACCTCAGTAAACTTGCTTCTGCCTTACTCTGTCAACTCACTCCCAAATTCTTGCCTATGTAAAGCCAAGAATCAACCTTTAGGCTAAATCACAGTTTGGGGTTCCACTTTTTCTATATCACATCCAGCCGTTTATCTATGCATTCACCCATTTATCTATGCATCCACTTATCCACTGAATATTTATCAGTGCCTACAGGTATAAGATAATAGAAGCAGAAGTGAATCTAAACTCAAGTCCAAGCTCATCTCCAGCCCCGTTCTGCTCCTATTCTTAACTTTAGAGGGGGAAACAGACAGAGTTTTTAAATAATATTGTGTGCAGTTTTTTTTTTTTTTTTTTAAGCACAGATCAGGGATTAAAAGTCAATGACTTTACACCTGTCTCTGCCTCCAAGTTGCAGGTGACCTTGAATTAATGCCCTGCCCTCCCTTCTTAAAGCTTGTCTTTTCCCATAGCATAAACTGCAGAATCTTTTATGAGACTAAGTTGGAATAGTGTTGTTTTTTGTTCAGTCCTTGACCCCATCTCAAGCTCAAGGCCAATGTTGCTCTTTGTGCTGACATCACTTCTGTTTGGTCTTAATATGCTCTTCTGTTTAAATCAGCCCGCGACTTCCTCCCTGTTTCCTGCCTGGACCACAGCCACAAGAAATGTCTCCAAAATTGCTGACATTGCAGCTTGTCTTGTCTTTAGGCAAAGAAGATCCTAGGAAAGTGACATTCATTGCCTCGCCAGAAAATGGTGACTGCCTGGGCTTTAAACAGAATAGTGATTGCAAAGAGGGGGACTTTCTCCTCTGTCCCCTAGCAGTCCCAACTTTGTCTTCCATGGTAGGTGGGGGTACTTTCAATAATAAGGAAGGAAGGCCCTGCCTGACAGAGGGCGGCTGTCCTTGCTGGTGATGCAAGGACCCTGGGAAGATGCCAGCCATTGGTGCCTCTTGAGGGCAAGTCCCTGACCTCTCACTTCAGCGTCCCCAACACCTAGCACAGAGACTCCACACAGTCGATGCAACGTTTGTAGATTGACTGACCCACTGGGGAGAAAATCATTTTCCTCACAGGCAGTTATGGAATCAGAGAAGAGATGGGACTTGCTTGAGTCTCATTCCTCCCTTCCACTCACCATCTTCATGCACAGATACCAAAGAGGAGAGACATGTGGACACAGAGAGACACACACCAGGTGTCAGACGACACGGGGACACACTAGATACACACCAGGTGTCAGACGACACGGGGACACACTCAGATACACACCAGGTGTCAGACGACACGGGGACACACTCAGATACACACCAGATATCAGACGACACGGGGACACACACAGATACACACCAGGTATCAGACGACACGGGGACACACACAGATACACACCAGGTGTCAGACGCCCCGGGGACCCCATCGCTACCCACCCGGTGTCAGACGACACGGGCACACACTCCCATACACACCAGATATCAGACTACACGGGACACACTCAGATACCCACCAGATATCTGACGACACGGGACACACTCAGATACACACCAGGTGTCAGACGACACGGGGACACACACAGATACACACCAGATATCAGACGACACGGGACACACTCAGATACACAGCAGATATCAGACGACACGGGACACACTCAGGTACACACCAGATATCAGAAGACACGGGGACACGCTCAGATACACACCAGATATCAGAAGACACAGGACACACTCAGATACACACCAGGTATCAAGCAGACGGACACATTTCACCCAGACACACAGAAACACGGTGCACACACATTCAGACTGCAGACCTGCCTACTCACCAACACGCGATCCTCTGCATGTTTGTGTCCCCCCAAAATCCACATGTTGAAATCCTCCCATCTCGGTGACCGTATGTGGAGGTGAGGTCTTTAGGGGATGATTAGATCACTAGAGAGGAACACTCATGAAGGATGAGTCAGTGTCCTTATAAAAGAGCTCGGAAAGAGACCACAAGTCCCTCCCACCATGTAAGAACACAGCTAGAAAGTGAGCTCTCGCCAGACACCGGACTTGCTGGCTCCTCAAACTTGGACTTCCAACCTCCGGAACTGTAAACGAGACATTTCTACCATTGTAAGTAACCAAGTTTTTGATATTTTGTTATTTCAGCCTAAATACACACACACACACACACACACTCCTTCTTTAACCTTTCCTGTATTAGCAACAATCCACCCAGACCTCAAAGTCATCGTCCCAAGAGCTGAAGTCCCCTTTCTCTCATACCTCAGCCAAAAGTTAGCCATGTAACTTTAGGTTCATGCTAAATATTTGAAGTTGGCCCCAACTCTGAAGGAAAAACATATTGCAACAGAGATCTTTGGGGCCTCAGGCAAAAGAATAAACCCGGAAGGACATCCCCAAGTGCAGGAATAAGACGTTGGCTCACTGATGTTGTAAAACTGCAGTGTTCTTTCCACACTATTCTGTCTCCAAAACCTCAAAAAGGAGCTGTAGGCCATGAACGTCTGCTTTCTGCGCTGTTTCCTTGGGTTCGAGCTTTTCATTTTCTTTCTTTCTTTCTTTTTTTTTTTTATTGAGACAGAGTCTTACTTTGTCACCCTGGGTAGAGTGCTGTGGCATCATAGCTCACAGCAACCTCAAACTCTTGGGCTCAAGA